>PISX010006488.1:0-96926 GCA_004024625.1 Mellivora capensis | reverse complement strand
AAAGAGATGGTATAGTCATTGTAAAAATAGAGTAAGGAAAATAAATGCATGTTAAAGACAGATGAAAAATCCTGTCTGGAAGAAACCAAAACCAAAATAGCAAGCAGGTTCTTTGCAAGTGTATTGCACTCTGTAAGAACTTAGTAAGAAACAGTGAAATAAAACAAAAGATCAGGGGCATCTGGGTTGGGTGGCTCAGCTGGTTGAGCAGCCAACTCTTGGCTTCAGCTCAGGCCATGACCTCAGGGTCGTGAGATTGAGCCCCCGTGGGGATCCCTGCTCAGTGGGGAGTCTGCTTGAGATTCCCTCCCTCTGTCCCTCTGCCCACTTGCGCTCTTGCATGTGTGCACTCTTTCTCTAAAATAAATAAATAAATCTTGTTAAAAAAAACACAAAAGATCAAAATAAGAAGATAAAACAATAAAATAAGATGGAATGGGATATTCAAAAGCTGAAGGAACAAAATAAATTTTCAAGTAACTATTAGAACTAGAAAGAGATTGTAGACATAGATAAAAATCACGTGAATGACTAGTGTGGACTTGAGATAGTCGCAGCAAATGCAGAGGAAACAATAATTGATAATAATTATGGAGCTCAAAGACACTTCAGCATAAAGATTTATGATACTTCTGATAAAAATTCAATAAGAAAAACAAGTAATAGGGACACCCGAGTGGCTCAGTTGTTAAGCCTCTGCCTTCAGCTCAGGTCATGATCCCAGAGTCCTGGGATCGAGCCCACATGGGGCTCCCTACTCAGTGGGGAGTCTGCTTCTCCCTCTCCCTCTGCCTGCTACTCCCCCTGCTTGTGCTGTCTGTGAAATAAATAAGTAAAATCTTTAGAATAAATAAAAAAAAGAAAAGCAAAAATTATTGAAAAACATAACACAGGAAAAATTTCCAGAAGTGTTGGAGGAAGTGAATTGGCAGTTTGAAAGATCCACTGGATACTATAGGCAAAACTGACACAGACCGAGCAGTGTTAGCTGTATAATGATGAGGCTATTAAACCAAAGAACATTTTCAGGCATTTTGCAGAAAAAGCTAAAAGGGGGAAAAAAAAATCAAAGGGACTTCAGACTTCTTCCCAACAACTCCCAAATGCGAGGGAACAGTATGGCAATGTCTACAGAGGAAGCAAACTGTGACCTAGAATATTTTCATCCTGCCAAATTGTCATTCATGTATAAAGGCAACAAGGAGAACATGCTAAAACATAACAGGGCTCAGGGAATAAAGCACACATACACCTTCTGGAAGAAAGCCTTTGAGAACACAGACTCTGAAGCCAGGTTGTCTGGGTTTAAATCCTGTATTTGAATCCTGGCTTTGCCACTTACTAGCTGTGTAATTTACGCAAGTTCTTTTTTGTACTGAGTCTCCTCATCTGTAAAAGGGATTATAATAGTCACTATTCAGTTGGGTTCTTTGTATGGATTCAATGAATTAATATATATATATATATACACTGCTTGGAATAGTGCCTGGTCCATAGTAAATGTTATATAGACACATGCTTGCTGTAATCAACATTGTATATCATTGTGATGTAGAAAGCCATCTCACTAAGAGATAAACCGAAGAATGGTAAAGTACTGGATTAGTTTGAACACAAAGCTAATATTGAACAAAAACAGCAACAACTGAGGAAAATATGGCTGCAGAATAGAATGTAAATGGATGAATTTTGACTAAGCAAACAAAAGCATCCCCAACCCCCCAAAATGGGAGATGGTATGAGGAACAGGGAGAAGAAGTACAAGTATGCCGGCCACTTACCTTTCATAGCAAAATCCTTCAATTCATACAGTCTAAAATTGAAATAAATAATTGAAAAGACATCTTCTTAACAATACTCATGATCTTTTTTTTCCTTACCCTTTAGAGCCATCTCTTAGGAAATGAGGAAAGCTCTATGAATTTCAGCATTTTCCCTTCAGTTTCATTTGTCCTCTATTAAATTCATATAAAATCAAACAATGTTTTTATTTTAAAAGCGATATAACACAATTCTATTCTTTTAAAAAAGATTTTATTTATTTATTTGACAGAGAGAGAGAGATCACAAGTAGACAGAGAGGCAGGCAGAGAGAGGGGGGGCAGTAGGCTCCCTACTGAGCAGAGCACTATGTGGGGCTCGATCCCAGGACCCTGAGATCATGACCTGAGCCGAAGGCAGAGGCTTAACCCACTGAGCCACCCAGGCGCCCCACACAATTTTATTCTTATGAAATTATTTTTGACAATCTATCCATCCCTCCAACCAATCATACATTTCTGTTGAGATAAGTCTGAATTGATGATCAACATGTGTTAACACTGGTTTATTGTTGGGTTGTGGAATGTGAATAATGCATTGTTTTTCTGGCATGTTCCTTGAATTTTTATAATATGCGTGTATAAAACCAGTAAGGTTATTATTTTAAAATGAATCAATTAAACAACCAACTAAATCAATCAATGGATCATTTCACAACCCTGTAAGGAATGACTCATGCCTGTTCAAACACATTTTATTCTTAAAAGAGAGGAGACTGTATGTATAATCAAAATCAACCTCTTCATATTTTGTCAACTATTTTCTGCTCTATTACTTAAGCATTAGGGAACAGTTTTGTCTTGTCAACACCCAGCTAGAAATAAAAGCTTATAGGTGATGAAAAATAGTGGCTGCAGGGTGTGGAGTGATTCACAGGAATATGATTTCCTATGGCAAGAAGAAAAGATCTCCACGAAGTAAGCTGGACTTTCTTATAATATCCAGTAAGGAGGTAGGGCTTATAGGAGCAACAGGCAACTATTTCTTCCCTTGCCACTCAAACAAATATGATAATGATGCCCTCTTCTGACTAAAGATAACCTTATGGGTCTTCCATAAAACCTGCCATAGGGTCTGGAGTTCTATATTCATCAGTTGCCTGATCCTCTGAGCTACCCCAGGGAGTGTTTGCTGTTCCTTTACTTTACTCCTCATTGCAGCTTGACCTCTCTCTACTTATGCTTCATTGTGATAGTTGGCCTGTCCCCTGTGAGCTTGCGAGCTCCTTGAGGGCAGAAACTGTGCCTGTTCACTACTCTACCCTAACCCTTGTGCCTGGCACAGAGCCTGTCTCAGAGCAGATGCTGGGTGGACTTTTGGTGAATGGATGAATATTGAATGAATTACCCATCCGACCCACCTGGTCCCCTTTGTCATCAGGTATATACATGTGTGGGAACAAAAAGCTGGAATAAAAGAATCTGTCTTCTTCTCATAATAGTGTGAGGGACTAAAAACTCTGAACATAATCAGCCCCATTACTAAGATGTAAGCATGGCTACCCTACTATCTAACAAAATTCATTTTTTCTTCTTTTTTAGAGGCAGCGAAGAAACCAAAGAAGGATTGATTAAAGAGCAATGACTCTGGAATCACTCCACAAGGGATTTAGAATGATACCTGGCAAGATATTATTGCCTTGGTACCAAATGTACCAACTGGGGCTCCTCTTCAGGCTGTTTCACATCCTAGAAGTCCTGGGCCTCCCTCATAATGTCATACCAGCCCTGAGGGAACAATGTAGAGGCTAATCATTTACAGAGTTACCTTGGCAAATAGCCATGGACATGCCAAAAAAAGAAATGTTTTGATTTTTAAATTTCCATTGGACGTGAACTTGGCCCTTTTAAAGAATAGGGCCCTTAATTCCCAGTGTGTCAGACCACGGAGACCCTCTTGTGTTGAGTATGGTTGCATTAATTGGATAAGAGCATCTAAACAAAAATCTGGAGGAGAAAGTTACTTCTTGTTCCCCATTAATAAGAAGCAAGAGCTACAGCAAATGGGGATCAATGCTAAGGGTATGCACAGAAACTGGGTACACACAAGAATGCTAGTTCTGAATGGCCTTCGGATGACATGTTCTTCCCGATATTTAGACCACAATGCAGACGGTATTTACATTTATTTATTTATTTATTTATTTATTTATTTATTTATTTGGAGAATGGAAATAATGTGAAAAGGACAGAAAGAAAGAGAACTCTACAAAATACTAAAAACTATTGTGCTTCCTGAGTAGTAACCAGACTTAAGTCATGACACCTGCAGACATTTTGCCTTTTGGGAAGGTACAGTCTGGTGGTACTTTGTCACCTACTTTTAGAAAGTTTTTTTAACTATCACTTAGAGATGGACTCTGTTTCAGCAAGTCCTTGGTCTTCGTTCTCTTATGGATAAGAATTTGCTGTTGTAATGTACGCCTTGCACATGGTTAAGAAAAAAAAAAGCCATTTCTGATTTCAGAGAGTTTCCAAAATTTTGGGAAATCTTGACAGTTTTGGCAGACCTGGGATGGGCTCCTGGCTATTTGGGCACCTTCCTGGGAAGGAGAGGATCTTTTTCTGGGGTTGTGAGAATGGCCATGACTCCCACCAGCACTAGGAGCTGGGAGAATGGCCGTGTCTTCTAGCTGTTGTAAGTAAGACACTGCTCACCAACTAATAGCACCACTGCCTCATCTCCTTGACTCTGCCTTCAAACAATGTCACCGGTGAATTTTAAGACCCATTGTGTATTGATCACAAGTTTTCATGAGTTCGAGTGTGAGACTCAGCTGGAAAACTCATTAAAAATGCAGAGTTCTGGGCCTCACATGTCTGAGATTTGGGGTGGGACCCTGGACTCCTGAGTTTCACAAGCTTGCCAGATGTCTGAGCCATGAGTAGCCCAGTTGGAGAAAGTCAGTTGTAGATGATTGCACATCCTCCTTCTGAGACAGCAATCAATGGGGCATTAGTAATACCTGTGAAAAAACCTTAAGAAGTAGAGCAGCAGAAGATCTTGAACGGCTGATGTATTGTGTTTTTCAACTATAGTCACAACAACTCTCAATGCCATTTATCTGAGATGCTACTTTGTGCTGGGCTTGGTACCAGGCCTTCCTCTGGTCTCTCTAACCCACACAGAAATCTGCAAGATGTTATCTCCGTTGCAGAAGAGGAAGCAGAAACTCAGCAATTTTGAAAATTTCCCTGGGCCTGTAAGGCCGAAGGGTTAAAGCCAGAATACAAGGCCAGGTCCATACAACGCGAGAGCCCGAAGGTCCTCCAGTCTGCTGAGCTCTGCCCAGTGGGACTAGAGAGGGGAGGGAATAAGGTTCTGGATCCCAGGAGGCCCTCCAGGGAGCAGGAGATGTGCCCAATGAGAGATGCCGCTGAAGAGCCGCCTGGAGACTGCCCGCACAACATCTTCAAAGCAGCCTTTGCAGAAAGAGGATGAGAAATCTATAAATAGTCTTTATTTCCAAAGAGAAAATAGGTTAAAGGCGGCTGATCAGAGACATTCTTTTTTCTTATGTTCAGTCCATCATGAGTGTTTGGTCTTTGAGGGACACCATACCTGGATGTTTATCACACTCAGCGTTTGTCCCCTGCAAGCTTTCTACTCTATCGCAAGTCCCTGCTCTTTAAGTTGCTGATGCAGTGGCCAGGGTGCCTTCATTCAGGTCACTCTCAATTATACCCAGTTATCCATCCCAAATTTGACTGAATTGGTTTCAGTGGGCCAGCTTTTCGAAGAGTTAGCATCTCACCACCTGTAATTTTTCACTGGCTCTGGCTCAGATTCTCTGGTCTCCCCCAAGAAAACCTGACTTTAGCTCTTGTAATCAGTGCCTTTTTCTGTCCAGTTCCTGCCTCCTCGATCCCCTCCCCAAGGTCTGGGCATCATTTCCATCTCTATCCATGTTGTTATGTTAGGACTTGCCATGTTCATCCAGTGTATGCCTCAGTTCATGAGGCCAGGGTAGCTGTATCACCAAACCAATCAGAGTCTTTTTCCTGGAAACTCAGATTTGGATAACTGTGTTTCCTCCTAGATGGTGGGATCAGCAACACGTGAACTTAGAGGATTCTCTGTAGTCATATTTTTTCTACAATGTGAACCAGAAGAGCAGAAGAAGCAAGGTTATGGAGAGGAAGGGAAGAATGGAGGAGAAACAAAGCAGAAAACAAAAAAAATTGCTTCAGTTGTTCCCATGACCCAGCGACATTTCTAGATAACTTCAAATTTAGCTAGACCCAGTGGGTCTCTATAACTTGCATTCCAAAGAGTTCTCTTTATGACTCATCTTCTTGTCCTCCATGAAAATTGTCATGATGGATTAGATTGACCACAGGGGTATCCTGGCATTGTCTCGGACATAGCCAGGTGGGTGGGCAAAGGCATGGCATTTTCCTAAAATATCCTAGTTTATCTTACAACTCCTATCATAACAACAACTGTCAATATTTATGAAGCAGCTGCTTACAATGTTGACTTGATTTACTGATGGCAAAACTTAGGGAGTTAGGGAGGTGAAGCAAGTTGTTTCGGGTGGAACAGATAAGTGACAACTAGGATTCTAGAACTCTTACTTGCTCTGTTCTGTGTAGATCCAGCTTCGTGGAAGAATCATCTAACCAGTGGTTTGCATACTAGCATGATGACCCCATTCACCCAGTTCATGCTCCAGAACTGCTCAGAGATTCAAGTTATGTTCTTTTTCTTAAAGATTTTATTTATTTATTTGACAGACAGAGATCACAAGTAGGCAGAGAGGCAGGCAGAGAGAGAGGAGGCAGCAGGCTCCCCGCCGAGCAGAGAACCCGATGCGGGGCTCGATCCCAGGCCCCTGGGATCATGACCTGAGCCGAAGGCAGAGGCTTTAACCCACTGAGCCACCCAGGCGCCCCTCAAGTTATGTTTTAATGCAAGTTATGTTTATCTGACAGGATTTGCTAGGCACTCATATCAGAATTAGGTTTGGCTGCAATGAAAAAGAACACTAATCATGCAGCTTAAAGTCAAGGTTTATTTTTCTCTCATGTGAAGGAAGTCCAGAGGTAGGCAGTCTAGACCTGGTATCGAAGACTCAAATCCTGCTTATAGGTAAGTTTACCTCATGGACACACAGTGGCTTTAGAAGCTCCTGCTATCACTCTCTAAGCAGTCGGAAGGAGGACAGGCAAAAGGCATGACCTCTTTTCTTAAAGAGTGAGACTCCTTCAGTGTGTTTTCCAAGTTGTCTCACTCGATGACCTTTTTGACCATTACTACTGACAAGGGAAGCTTTGGATATAGTCATAGACCTGGGCACAACTCCTGGGCAATACAGTGACTCTGTAATAAGGAGGGAGGGAAGCAGGGCTGCTAGGTGAGAAACTGGAAGCCTTAGGTACAGCCCATCATTTGCCAGGCACCGTCCTAGGCTGTGGGGAGACAGCAGTGGCTTGGTCGTTCTCATGGGGCTTTCAGGTAGGGAGACTTGCTTACAGTAAGTAAGCAAAAAATAAATATTAGAATTTTAAGTAATGATGGGCAAGGGTGGTAATTTTAAATGAGGCAAAAAGGGAAGTTCTCTCTGAGCAAAGCCCTGATTGCTGTGACAGGGGTGGGAAGAGTGTTCTGGGCATAGGGAACAGCACCTGTAAAGACCTTGAGAGAGGATGATGGGTGTGCACTCTGGTGGAGAACCACTGATCCAAAACCTTTCAGAGTCTCATATGGCCTCTTCAGAGGAGAGGAAAAATAATCTGGGTTGCATTATTAGAGGAACAATGTTAGAGACTCCCATTAGTAAAGTTTCATTTATTCCCAAAGTCCTTTTCTTAACAATATGGTAGGTATTGACACTGCAAGTTATTAATTAATCCTTTGATCTAATGGTAGTAATAGAAACCTCCTGCACCCCCAAAGTGTTGCCTGGCATATATTTTAGAAAGTTAAAATGAATTACAGACACACACTAAATATCATTCTAGTCTGGGGACTTCTGGTTGTATTTCAGGATTTTTCATCTTACTGATGTAAATTCAGATTCTTCCCTCTCCAGAAAGGTGCCGTATGAGATATACTTATTCTTCAAATTCAAGTCAATTTAAGTTTAAAGATACCATTTATGGGTATTTTAGCCTATGCCATTTCTTGAGAGGTAGTGTCTTCCTTAAGAGCATTTGTCCTTGCTTTTCCTGTCTCTTACCTTGAGTGGTGCCAACTTAGGGGCTGGCAAAGTTTTTATTGACTTTAGCCATATCATTTATGATTTTATTGATTTCAATAAAATTTCCAGTTCAACCTTTGCCTTCATCTTGAAATCATAATCTTTTAGAATTTCTTCTTGTGTGCCTGAACTCCCCCACCCCTGCACTATGCCCTTGGTCTTTTCATTGGCCTTCTGATATCAGATCTCTGATATTTTGCTTGATAAACTAGCCCTCCCTCGGTATCCACTTTATGTAACCATTACATTGAACAAGACCATGGCCTATAATCATGAACCAATGCTGTGCCTCCCCTGTTCCTTTAAATCTGTTGTGTAGGCTTAGTTTTACTCTTGCAACCAGTTGGAAACTAAGGCAGGTTTTCTGGTCACCAGGTAATACAAGATCCTCCAATCAATAATTTAAAGTCCAGTCCTATGTAACAGATAACACTTTGAACTTGGTTCAATATTAAGTTTTCTCGTCTTTCCCTGCTTGTGACCTCTTGCAGGTGGAAGCTGGCATCAGGGAAAGGGGATGTGTTCTTTCTTCACCTTGTACTTTTCCATTTCCCTCCTCCATCTTGTTAACTGTGATTTCTGACCCCTTCTGGGCAGGGCAGTGGAGGGAGAAGAAATAACTGGTTAGAGAAGTGTTTTCTTACCTGATGCTATTGTGAGTCAGCGTTGCTCTCTCTGGGCCTGGGAAGCATTTAAAGCCGAGTCCTGTTCTCATCGCTGGAGACCTTGGTAGTTCACTGACATGGGCAACACATTCTCTAGCTTCTTGGGTACTCCTTCTCTGCCTCCTGACATTTGGCATTATCTCTGGCTTATCTCTGATGCTATCTGTTCATCTCTCCGGGCAGCCCTCTAGGATAAGACTATGCTTGTTCCGTATCTGGCTCATGGAAAGCAGTCATACATCTTTTGCACTGACAAATTCTGTGAGAGCAGACCACCCAGCACAGCCTCCCCTCTTTGGCTGTGTGTTGGTAGCTGGCCAAGTTTGCTCTTGAAATTTCTCAGGTGGGAGTCAGTCACAGTTGAATGTGTCCCACAACTGCAGGGCACACACTTCATGCTCTCAGGGTCCTCATATTGAAGGCTCTTCATTAATTTTAATGCAAGGGGCTGGCATCACAATCCTACCTCCAGGGAGAGGATTGGTATTACACCTAGCGCATTCTCTGAAACTGTTCTCTCAACCTCTAGTTTCTCTCCTGACTTCTCCAAGGTTCACAGGAAGGTTCACAGGAAGTTGCCTAGAAATGTGTAGGAAGATCCCATGGAACCTTTACCTTCAGTGTGAGCATCTCGTATAACCGCAAAGCAATATCAAAACCATGACATTAACACTGGTATGATCTACAGAGTTTATTCCGATTTCATGAGTTGTGTGTGTACTCAGCTGTGTGTGGGGGGGGGAGTGTGCAGCTTTATGCAATTTTACCACCACGATCCCACAGAACTGTACTGTCACCACAAGCTAACCCCTTTATAGCACACTCCCTTCGCTTATCCCTGTCCTGGAAACCACTGGTCTGTTCTCTATAATTATGTCATCTCATGGAATCGTTCAGTATGTATCTTTTTGAGATTGTCAGTCATCTCTTTTTTACAAGACCTGAAAAAAACAGTGGTCTTTCTTTGGAATGTAACATGCACTGTTTTTGTGCTTCAGTTAAAATGAAGAGTCCCATTTTAACAACCTGTTACAAATAGTTTTCTTTAGGTTCAGACATTTTTCTGTTTTATGCCTTTCTGATGATTCATTTTTTCATTGTTTTAATACATGTTTATGAAGTGTCTGGTATTTTGTTGTCTTTGATGACATTGTCTTGTATTAGGCTTTATGTTCTGAAGGAAGCAACTCCCAAGGTCTCCTTTTGGCTTTATGGATTTATGGAGGTTATTGTTCCACAACTTTTCACTCTTTTTTAAAAAACATTATTTATTTATTTATTTAACAGACAGAGATCACAAGTAGGCAGAGAGGCAGGCAGAGAGAGAGAGGAGGAAGCAGGCTCCCCGCCGAGCAGAGAGCCCGAGGGGGGACTCGATCCCAGGACCCTGGGACCATGACCTGAGCCGAACACAACTTTTCATTCTTAAGGTGCTTTAACTTGAGCTTATCTGCTCTGAAATTCTTGTACCCCTTTCTACTTAGCCTCAACAAGTTTTTAACCTATTGACCTGCCATTTTGTTTCTCAGAATGCCTTGGGTTCATCTATAACCATGAACGTTTCACTGTGTACCTAGTTCTTCAAATCTCTTTATAAAATTACTCACCGAGATCAGCCCCTCTTGATCTCTGAGAACTCTTATTTTTATTTATTTATTTATTTATTTATTTATTTATTGCAGAGAAATGGCTCTATTTTTTTTTTCTTTTTTCCATTCACTTCTCCTATGTTGGAATCCAGTTCTTCATTCATTCCAAATAGTCCCTTAATCCTATGGTGACTCAATCATTCTTTACTTGCCCACAGTAAGTTTTTGCTGTGGATTCCTGCCAAAGGCAATTCTAAAGTCTAAAAGATGACTCTCCCCTCTCTCCATGGGCCCTCAAAGAGCTCTGTTAATCAGACCTGGTTCCTCTGTATAGAACCAATTCTGCCTCTGCCTTTATGGATTGAGCTGATTTGAGCTTCCTGTAATTCTGTACTTTATGTGATGACTCTACCAGTATGGCTAGTATGGAAGGGAGAAACAATCAGGGGGCAATTTCCCAGGATCCCCTCTGGAAACTCAGAACAAAGCTCACATTGGCAACCTGACTGTTCTCTATCTAACACAGCAGCTGTTGCAACAACTGGTCTCACATCACAGTCGACAGCCCATGAATCCTGCCCATGAGTTTATTCGAAATTCTTA
This sequence comes from Mellivora capensis, assembly GCA_004024625.1. Taxonomy (NCBI): domain Eukaryota; kingdom Metazoa; phylum Chordata; class Mammalia; order Carnivora; family Mustelidae; genus Mellivora; species Mellivora capensis. Next base: position 86,046 of record PISX010006488.1, on the reverse strand, counting down.
GGTGGATCACATCCAGTCTGGGTGATTTATTGATATCTGTTTTGTCAGTTAAAACTAGAACATTCTGTGCATTCACTACAATTTTACTGAATGCTCCAACCTGTCCATTTCAAGGACACACATCTTCTGTGGTAAAGGGCAAGGCAAAACATGAACACGCTCTCTCTTCTATTTCTCTTTATCATCCCTTGGTGCATTCCTTTGATGCCTTTAGATTCTTGGTTTGTTTTTGACATTCTTTGGGGTCTCTTGCAAGGTGATCTTCAATGGATTGTAGAATTTCAGAAATGAACGGAATGTTAAAATGCAATTTGGTCCAGATGCCCCAGCCTAAAGATTAAGAAACTACATTTGAAGGAAATTATGTGACTTGTGACTCGTTTATTAGATTATATCTCTTTTGGATATACATGTTTATTTTTTGCTATTTGTGTTAATATAACATTTTTAGTAACATGGGGTCCCTTTTGGCCTTAAATGCTGTCCCTTGATAAACTTCCATGGTGCTGCAGTGAGGGGTATCTGATAAATATTGTTGCATGCCCAACCTGGCAGCTGCTTAGTCTTATTCTGCTATTGGGTTCCAGAGGACCCTCCCCTGACCCGCAGGAACTTAAGGCAGCAGTTCTGCCTGTCCATCCCTGCTGGGTTCAGGAATCCCTTTCTCTGACATTTCTGATGGTTTCTGCCTGACATCCTCTAACAGCTTGTTCATTTCTCCACAGACAGAAATTCCTGTTACAGTGTGTTCTGTTTATAAAATGGCCTGCTTTCCCAAAGGCTGCTTTTGCAGAGCATCTCATTTTGCCATCTCTATCGGGAGATCTGAGACATGACCCACACAGGGTTTAAGTGGGATGGGATGAGATGGGTTTCTTTCTGGAGGGTGTGAAGCCAGCCAGCTTCTTTGGACTCACCATCCTGCTGCCTTATTTTTACAGCTAAAACGAGGCACAAATTGTCCTTCCTTCCAGCCTTCATTCTGAACATTGCACATGCATTCAGTACTGTCAGGGAGTCTTCTGTTTGCATCAGGTCCAAGGGGCCATTTCCACTCCTGTGACCTTCACAGTGGCCTTCAGCCCCCTTTCACTGGTGGCTCTGGAGGCTCCGGCTTCTTTTCTCTGCCTCCCATCTCGTGGGTTTAGGCTAGTGCTCAGGGTACTGTGGGAGTAAAAAGCAAACACGCCCCCCCTTTCCTGAAGGCTGGCAAAGTTGTGGGTGGAGGGGTCCCTGGGGCAGGGTCTAAGTGTTCTGCTGCTTTTGTGTTCTCCTAGCTGCCAGGTACACAGCAAACCCTCAGTGAGCCTGTGGATGTGTTGGATGTGTTTGGCAGGGTCTCTCCACCTCCACCTTTTCTCCCTAGGGTTGGTCTGTTGTTCATGCAGTAGCCAGAAAGAAAGTCAAACAATGTCCATCTGTCTTGTCACTCCCATGCTAATGGTCTCCCCGTCACACTTACCATGTGGTGGATGAATTGCTGTCCCATTTTTGCAACCCTGCAGTGTAGTGTGGTGCATATACCCTGGCACAGCCTCACCAGGACTCAGAGGTACTCCTGGTCCCTTGACTTTGACTTAGCCATGAGATAAGCTCTGGCCATGGAATGGCAGTGGGCCTGACTCTGAGCCTTTGGGTTTGCTCTCCTGTACCTCTGCCATTGCCAGGACAAGAACACACCCCAGGAGCTGCCGCTGCTGCTGCTGCTGGAGCCCAGGCCCCAGAATGACGCAAGTGGAGGGCTGCCTTGCCCGGCCCACACCTGCCCAGTGAGATATAGAGGCTCGTATGCTACTGCGCCTCAGCAGCCACCATGTCGCCAGAGTGGACGGACACGGATTCCCGAAGTCCTTACCAGGCCCTGCCCCGTGGTCCTCGGCATCCTCTTGAATGTTGTTTTTGGACATGCTTGCCCTCAGTCACTGTGTTCCAGCAGTTTTCTCCTGCTTTGGGGCTTTGCTGTTCTGTGCTTATAAAGTATGTCCTTCAAACATTTGGCTGCATCTGTGGAAGTGACGAGTGTGGCAAAGGAGGCAAAGGGATAGTGAGTCTTGGCAGGTGCAGAAGGAGGCTGTTCTAAGGGCCTGTCCTGAGCAGGGGACATTTGAGCAGAGAACCAAAGAAGATGAGGGAGCAAGCCATGCACACATCTGTCAGGCAAACAGTGTTTTCTATGAGGTCTGATTTCGTCCTGCTTTAGGGACTTTATACAGCTCTTCTCTTCATCTGGAAAGTCCTTTCCTCCCTCGTCATCTTACCCACACCCTTGTTCTTCTTACTTGAGACCACATCCTTTCCAGACTCCCCAGCTTTTTAGGAGGAGGTTGGTGTCTGCTATGACAGATGGCCCCATGTTCTCGTGGCAACCTAGCAGACTTCCAGGTGTTTATGGGGGAGCACCATCTTGAGTTTATAGCCATCTAGTAATAAGAAATTAGAACAACTTATGAGAAAAAGCAATATTTAGGTAGAATTCTTAAAAATGTATTCAGCATGAAAGCATCAAACCCCAAGTGGGACCACACCAAACTAAAAGCTTCTACATGGCAAGAAGAGCCATCAGCAAAATAAAAAGGCAACCTACTGAATGGGAGAATATATTTACAAATATATATATATCCGATAAGGGGTTAATATCCAAGATATGTAAAGAACTCACAACTCAATAGCAAAAACCAATCTGATTAAAAACTGGGCAGAGGATCTGATAGACATTTTCCCAAAGTAGACATCCAGATGGCCAACAGGTACATGAAAAGATGTTCAATATCACTCAGCATCAGGGAAATGCAAATCAAGTCTACAATGAGACATCATCTCACACCTGTCAGAATGGCTAGTATCAGAAAGATAAGAGATAAGTGTTGGCAAGTCTGTGGAGAAAAGGGAACACTTGGGCACTGTTGGGGGGAGTGCGAATTGGTACAGCTGCTATGGAAAAATGGTACGGAGATTCCTCAAAATATTAAAAATAGAACCACCAAATGGTCCAGCAATTCCACTTTTGGGTATTTATTTGAAGAAAACAAAAACACTAACTTGAAAATATACACGTGCCCCCATGTTTATAACAACATTATTGACAATAGCCAAGACATGCAAAAAAACTATCAACAGACAATGGATAAAAAGAATATTATATATATATGAACACACAATATAATATTATCCATCCACAAAAATAATGCAATCTTGCCACTTACAACAACATGGGTGGACCTTGAAGGCATTATGCTAGGTGAAATAAGTCAAATGGAGAAAGACAAATACTGTATGATCTCACTTGTATGTGGAATCTAAAAATAAAACACCCAGAGCAAGATCACAGATACAGAGAACAGATTGGTGGTTGTTGGGGGTTGGCAATGAGGGGAGTCAAAAGGTTCAAACTTCCAGTCACAAGATAAATAAGTCATGGGGACGTAATGTACAATATGGTGACTATAGTTAATAATACTGTATTGCATATTTGAAAGAGAGTAAATCTTTCAAGTTCTCATCACAAGAATAAAATCTTTTAACTATATATGGTGATGGATATTAATGAGACATACTGTGGTGATCATTTTGCAAATACAAATACAGATACAAATATCAAATCATTATGCTGTGCACCTGAAACTAATGCCATGTTGTATGTCGATTTCACATCAATAAAAAAAACAAATGCAAAAAATCAAAACCACTGTATTCAATCTGCTATTCTTCAGCTATCTTGAATACTGCTTCTGGATCCAACTAGGTTGGTAGGAAGTGGCTACATGGGGGTCATTTCAGCATCCCGACAGAGGCTTAGAGCTGTACTGTGCTTCATTGGGATACCACAGGCCAGTGGCAAAAGTTCATATACCACACAGCCCAGGGACATATGGTATGGCCAAGAGCCTTCCTACTGAAAGCGTAACCTGAGGACCCATCACGATGCTGCATCGACATTGTGGGGGAAGGCATTAGACATTTAGATTCTCAGGCTCCCCTCGGACCATCTGCATGGGTTCCTCCCATGATCTGTGTGTGCCTCAAAGTCCAAGAAGAACTGATTGATTCCTTCTCTCTGACATCACTTGGAATCCTCCTTCTTAGGGATAAGCAGGTAATCTCCTGTTTCGTTGGTCCCGAGACAAATTGTTCTTCTGAGCATTGTATTGGCTTTATTGCTCTTGCAGACATTTGCGAACTGCGTCTCGTTTCTTTTTCCCAGTTGGCTGCTAAATCTTTTCTCTTCTCACTGCCTACTCTGGTGACTCATACAGAGTTGAGGGAAAGTATTTGATGCATAAATGAATTAATCCACTCTGTGAATTCCTAGCTATAAAAGACTTTCAGAGGCTGACAATGGAGTGAGATGCTTGGTTCAGTCAGGGGCATCAGGGTAGCAGAGAAATTGGGCAGTGGCTGTTGTGAGCCACCAGGCCTGGAAACATGGGTCTTCCAGAGCAACATGCCGCCCATGAGAGAGCAAAGATGGCTTCCGTTCCTGATGGCTGGGAAGGAGCCCATGCTCTCTACTGGTTGCTTTTCCCACAACTGGAAATTCTCCTGCTTGTATGTTGGCTCCTGTCAGTTCCCCCCTCATGTCTGGCTTAGCAGCTGGACAATGAAGACATCTGGCCAGGGCAAGAGGGGCAGGCCAAATGGAGCTGCCCCACCCTGCAGATACGCCTGTGGCGTGGCCATGTAGCCCCTCCTCCTTCATGGCACAAGTGACTTTTGAACTGCTGGGCACTGGAACGTCTCTCAGCAATTTCCGGGAGTGAGAACATGCCAGGCGCAAACTTCCCTCCCCAACCAAAGCCTCCCTTGCAATCCCCACTTTTCTACTCTTCAGAGTTGGGATGGGAGAGGAAAGGTAACCGAGCTGCTGGGGCCCTGTGTAGGTCTGCTCGCCATGAGGTAAGAGGGTTGTACCAGGTCATCTCTCCCTCTCCTGTTTCCAGATGTCATCACCTCCCTGAGAAGGCACAGAGAGACATCTGGGGCTTGTGGCCTTCTACCCCTGCCCTTCGGGGTTCTGGGGGAAGATCAGGGTGCTAGGATGAAGGTGTGATTGGCAGACCTGTGCCAGCCTTCACCTGGCCTATAAAGGCTGGTGTCTTTAAAGTGCCAGCAAAGGTGCTTACCTGTCCACTGGGTTTCTTGGGCCAGATGAAGACAAACCTCAGGAATCAGAATTAACAGATGTGTGTGTGTGTGTGTGTGTGTGTGTGCATACACATATGTGTATATATTGTTCATGTATATATGTATCTGTATATAGTCCCCCTCACCCTGGGAACTAAACTGTTTTCAAGCTTGAGTATGTGTATATTACACATTAAAATGCAGCTTTTCGGTAATTTCTATATCAGAAAGGAGGGAAGTCACTGAGTTCGGGCCTGCTATCATTTGGAAAGTGGTCCTCCATCTAAATATGGCCCTGGGGGTCAAACAGCAGATGTAGACAAGCCCGCCTCTTCCAGGCTCTAGCAGTGACTGGTAAACACAGACATTGACTTCTGCACGCCCCATCAAGATCACGGCCATGCCGTCCAGCTGCCGCTTGGGGGGATCCAATTCCATCGGAAACCACTCCTTGCTGTCTTCCTGTACCCCAAGGCAGATTGCTGGTATTCTGGAGTCTACAGCCCACCCAAGCACAAGTTGCAATTTGGGTCACTGATGAAGTCAATGCAAAATGGGAGCTAGTTTTCCTTGCCAAGGGGCAGTTAACCGGGGACATTTTTTGGCTGCTCTGCTCCTTCATCCAGAATGAGTTACTCCCCGGTCTCCTTTCTCAGAGCGGCTGCAAATTTGGAGCATACAGATGTACGCTCGCATCTTGGGTTACTTTTGCCAACGCACATAACCTTATGCTTATTTGAGTTAAATTTCGTATGCCTTCGGGTTGCGCAATCCCCCAAAGTGCTCAAATGCATCTGGAGTTTCTTGCAAATCTCCTTAGCTTTTATTAGCCAAAACAATTTAGAGCCCCTTGAAATCTCTGGGAAGAGATTAAGCGGCGATTATGTGACAATTGCTCTTGTAATCTTGGACCAGGTAGCGGAAGCAGGGTGGCCAGGGTGCAAGCCTGGAGAACACTCCTATCAGCTTGTGATCTCCTAGCCCTGGAGGGGCACCAGGGGCCTGTCGTGGTGTTTGCTCCCCTGAGTGCAATATGTAGATGTCTGTGCTTCCACAGGGGATGCAGAGACACCCCCCCCCCCCCCATTGCTGGGAGCGTGGGGGAGGCATGTTACATAAGGGCCTTCTGTCTGAGTGAGATGGTTTTCGGGGAGAGAAGGAGCAGAAGAAGAGCTGGCAGGAAGTGAGCCAGGGAGGAGTGGCAGCCTGCTCAGATATGTAAAAATATCAGCAACGTGTAATCAAGGGGAGGAGGGAGACTAGGCGCAGGGCTCCAAGGACTTATCCATAGAGGCCAAGTGGTCAGCTTGGCAGTGTGGCTGGGCAAGGATGGAGGCAGGCAGCCTCAAGACCAGGAGAAAGAAGGCAGTGAGCAGCCCGAAGGGACCGGGGCAGGGACACAAGGAGCTGTTTGCAAAAAGCAGATCTCTGAGCTTGGCAGGTGCCCGGCTCTTCTGTGTGGGCAGTGTCTGAGCGGATCCCGGAGTGTTTCAATGAGCTAATCTAGTCGGCTTCAAGCTGTTCCACAGACGGTGGGTGTGAACCCAAAATCATCTCAGAAGTTCAGCTTTATAATGTTTCTTTTCAGAAAAAGCACTGGAAAAGCACCCACCCCCAAAGACCCCTTTTCCTTCTGGCCCGTTCCCTGGGTCGATCTTCGGGTGATTGCAAAACGCAAGGCTGGTCAGGTCAGGAAAGGCCGGTTGCAGGCGCCTCTCTGCTTGTGTCGGGCTTCCTTGGAAGAGCCTTCTGCTTTTCCTGATTCAGGGATACTCACCATTTTTCTTTTGCATCTTTAAAAATGGGCCAGGAGCATGTAATCCCCTGTCTCCGGACAGCTCTTTCCTCCTTTTTGTGTTGGGTCCGTGGTCAAAGGAGCGAGACTGATACAAAGCGAAGGTCAAGCAAAGCTTTATTTTGCGCCAAGCATTAAGAATCAAACTGACCGGCCAGGGCCGTCTCTTGCAAAGAGGTGACCCCTCCCAGCCTCACAGACTAACTTTTATAGAGCAAAGGCCATGTGGTTGGGCCTGGCCATGCACAGGTGGACAACTGAATTACAATACACCCTATAGTAGCTATTTGAACTAGCCTATCAGTCTGGTCAGAATTGGCGCCCAAATGGCAGGGCCCACATTCTGGGGTGGTTAGGGAGGTGCTTTCCTGATTGGATGTCTCCACCTGGCTTGACTCATCCTTGTATTCTGGGCTCTGTTACCTCCCCCTGACCTGACACGTCCTGGTATATGGGCTCTGTTATCAGGGGCTGGTCAGTCATATTTTACTGGTTTCCCAGACTTGTTTCTAAGTAAGTTTCTCGGGGGGGTGGGGCAGGGTCAGTCTAAGTTTACTGCATAAACAACAAAATGGCTCGCTCTGGCTAAGTAGGCCCTTACATTTTGGTCATTTGTTTGCAGGCTGGATTCTTGGACTCCAGCTGCCTTAGCAGCCCAGGTGTAGAAATTGGACCTTGACGGGATTAGGTACCAACAGAAGAAAGTGATCACACCACACGGAACCATCCTTCGGGGCCACTCTCCACTGCACTTGGGGCTTGCTTCCTATTCCTTGTGGCTGTGAGGAAGACCTACAGTTAAGAAGGAGAAACAGACTATCAGTGGTTGTTGTTGGTGAGGGGAGTGTCAAGTGCAGAACTATGGCCTGGGTTAACCCTGGCTCACAACAGCAAGATAGGGAAGTGTGTCCAGGAGAGGGTCTTAGGTCAAAAACCTCTCTTGCTTCATGGGTTCTTGCCTTCCTTCCTGCCTTCTCTCCCTCCCTCCCTCTTTCTTTCTTCCTTCCTTCCTTCCCTCCTTCCTTCCTTTCTTTCTCTTTTTCTTTCTTTATCTCCTTTCCTTCCCTCCCTCCCTCCCTTCCTTCCTTTCTCCCCTCCTTTCCTGAGAGGTTATTTTAGTCTTTGCTAGGGCTGACAGAGGAAAACACCACAAATTGGGGGGCTTAAACAACAGGAATTTATTTTCTCTAAGTTCTAGAGACTAGAAGTTCAAGGCTGAGGTGTTGGCAGGGTCGGTTCCTTCTGAGGGCTGTGAGGGGACATGTGTTCCAGGCCTCTCTCCTTGGTTGGTGGCCTCTTCTCCCCGTGTCTCCACAGCGTCTTCCTTTCGTGTGTGTGTGCAGCTGTCCTCTACCTAAGAAGATGCCAGTGATATTGGATTAGGGCCTACCTTCATGACCTCGTGGAAACTTAATTGCTTCTTTAAAGCCTCTATCTCTAAATACAGTTGTAGTCTGAGGTACACATGAATTTTTGAGCAGATACAATTCTGCCCACAGCAATGATAAAAAAAGATTTTCTTACCTAAGTCTAGTTATGAGGTTCACCCCTTTGGAAAAGCAAATCTAACAACTTAAGATAGTTCTAAAGGACAAGTTCTGACTTTTTGTCCCCTAATAGTCAAATGTGGGTTAGCCGGAGTCAGATTTCATTTTCTTCAGTGACTCTGAAGAGATGCAGAGGCTGGTTAATGCCCTCAAGCTTTGCCAGATTCCTGGCCAAACCACCAGTGATATCCCAGGGTGTGGTGACAATTCCTAGCATACGAGCTGCCCAGGGGCTTGATGTCCTGGTGCCAGCCGGATCAAACCTGGCCTGCATAGTGACCTGAGGCATGCTGGGAGCCGACCACATTTTCACTCAGGTTCAATACAGGGCACGCTGCATTAGGTCACCAGTCAAGGAAACAGGATCATTTTCTAATTTTGCACAGAGCCACTGACTGACGTGGATCATGAATTCAACATTAGGGGAGGGGTTCTGGACTAATGACCTGGATTCAGCCCCAAGGCCTGGGTCATGGGAAGGCAGTGATTCTGGAACCCCTGTGACTCCTGCACCTGGCACCATGGACTGGTCTTAGAAAATGATAATGACTATCGCCCGGAAGAAGGAGTGCTCAGAGCTGTGCCCTCCAGTGGCAGGCAGTTCAGCTGTGGGTGCTGAGTCCCCCTCCCCCTTCCCCTCTCTGGTGGGACACAGAGAAGTCCTCCGTAGCGGGTTGCATCTGTGAGAGGTTGCTGGATCTCTCAGCCATACCCAAACTTCACCTCCCCGCAGGACCGGGGGACCGACCCTGGCCCATGGTGGCAGAGACCAGCCTTGACAAGGTGTCTGAGCTTCTGGTGGGTGTGACAGCAGGTAAGTGGCAAGGGAAGCTGAATCATGAGGCTGTGCAGTGTTCCCTTGGGATCCTTGAGAGGGAAGATCCGGGAAAAGACAGATCTCCTAGCATACCTCATTAGGTAGGGACTCCGGCCAACTTAATTTGGAATTAAAAAGGAAGCGTGGCTTTATTTTGAAATGGCAGCTGGGGTGGTGTGAAAGATACAGATTGCAGGCACAAGGAGGAATGAGAGGTTGACAGGGACAGGTACAGAAGGGGCAGGCATAGAGTACAGCGTAGGTAAAGCAGGGAAAAGTGACTCTACTGGTCATATTTGAGGAGCCTCCAGCACAAACTTAATTTTAAAGAACAATAAGACATTCCCATGTCACCTTACAGTTCATCCGGGTTTCACAGTTTCTCTCATATCTTCACAACGATCCTATGAAGTATGTGCCTTTCATGTTATCTCATCTCATATTAACATTTCACAGTAGAGGAAACTGAGGATTAGAGATGTCAAGTACTTTGACAGGTTTTAGAGCCTATCGTGGAAGGCTTGAGATTCTAACCAGGGGTTCTAACTTCAGACCTTGATTTTTTCCTTTTTTTTTTTTCTTTTAAGATTTTATTTATTTATTTGAAAGAGAATGAGTAAGAGAGAGAGTCAGGGAAGGAGTAGAGGGAGAGGAAGAGAGAATCTCAAGCAGAGTCCCTGATGGGCGTGGAGCCTGGCTCAGGGCGTGATCTCACGACCCTGAGATCATGGTCGTGACCCGTGACCTGATCTCAGGGTCGTGAGATCACGCTCTGAGCCGAAATCAAGAGTTGGTTGCTTAACTGACTGAGCCACCAAGGCGCCCCTAGACCTTGAATTCCTGACCACAGTGTGCTCTGAGGCTCCCGGCATTTTTGCGCCATGGGGCATGAGAGCAGTCCAGCCTGGAAGGGAGGAGTGTTTTGTCCCTGACACTGTTTGGAATTGCTGGCTGCATGAGAGTAAAGCAAAGAAGACCAACTTTTAGTTGGTTCTGTCCTTCTTTGTAAAATCCCCATAGAGAGTTCACCCCCTGAATTGCCTGCAGCCAGGGCAGCCTCTCCTTCCACCTCCCTTGGGTATTCCCATTGCAATGATCCTTTCCACTGGGCTCCGGGCTGTCCAGGGCAAGGCTTTCACACGAAGACTTTAACCACACATTTCCAGCCCGTGGCTACTCAGTACCAGCAGGGGAAACAATAGGTAGCGTGCACTGGGTTTTAGGAAAGAAGGATGACCTTTTCAGACATCATTTCACACTGAGGGATTCGGGTCCTGATACCGCTGAGCACTGGAGAGCCACGTGTTCCCTCCTCTAGGAACGGAACCCGGGCCACCAGTGAGGGGATTCTGGCCCTGCCAAAGCTCAGGCCCGATACCCTTCACAGAGCAGCTGAAGCTTCAGGCTCCTCCTGGAGACAGCATGGCAGGGAGAGCCGAGGCGGAGATGTAATGTAGGCAGCAAGATTGACAGGCACATGCTTGAGGGCCGTCAACCAGAATTTTCACCTGCACTTGATACAGAGAGGAAATAGACACCTACAAGCTAAAATTGGCATTTTCTGCGTGTTTGATTAAAACTCGACAGCATTTTCCTAAGTGAAGGCACAGTTTTTATGATAACCTTCTTCCCGTGCTCCTTGAAAAGACAATCTTAAAGCGAGATCATTAGTCAGGTAACTGCATATGTGTGTGTGTTTACCCAGGTGCCACGGCAAGATGGGCAAAATATTTTCATTCCTTGACTCTCAAGGTGAATTCTATTAGGAGGAACAGTTGGAGTCTGGCATTCCAGTCAGATGTCATACAAGCAAGTTCTTGGTGCTTAGCTGGAATTTTCTATCCAGATCTGGAGCTAGAAGATCTTCTGCACACAGTGGAGGGGTGTAGGTTACAGACTGGTGCTCAGCTTGTCTGAGTCTCCTTTATGGCCATTCCCTTGGGGACACTGATCTAGAGCATGAACAATCATGTAATCAAAATTGCCATCCTTGAACACCCGACTCCTTGGGGACCAGTTTAATTCCTCTTGATGTGGGAATACCTTTGTTTCTGAGAAAAAAAAATGATAAAATCAGTGCCTGTTCCTCCGAAACCCCAAGTCAAATAATACAGAAATAAGGAGGATAAACAATGAGAATTCCCTTTAACCCCTGATTCCCATAATCTTACTCCCTTCCCCATCCATGACCCCTGGTGATAGTCTGGGCTAAATCCAACCTGACCTTCTTCATGCATCATCAGGTACAGATTGTACATACAGACATGGTTAACAAGTGTGTGTACGTGTGCGTGTGTATTCATGGGATCTTACTATACCATCTATGTTACACTGTGACTTGCTTCTTCCGATGGAGGATTCTCCCTATCAGTACATACAGATCTACCTATTCTCATAATCAATGTGCTCTATTTGATCATTCTCCTCATATGGACAGTTAAATTATGGGAATGTCATACCAAGGAAGCCCATGTTCTTTCCACCTTTTTATGTATCCCAATCATTTAAAATTCTCAAAAGGGCCAGATATGCAGCCACCACCCTTCAGCAATCTGAGGAATGCAGAAAACTACTCCTGACTCTTCTCTATGGGGTCCCCCCCACAAATCTCTGCTCCCCTGAAGCCTAGATATTTTGACTTTTATGTATCCATCCTTTGTGTTTTCACTCTTTACCACTAGGATCTTCTTGTAAAATGCAGAGATGCTGAGAGCATAGAGGGTGGGGCTCAACCCTTATAAGAATTCCAAAGTCATGAAGACAAGAGGGCTTTGCAAAGCATAGAGACGATTCATGTACCGGGTATTGCTGTTATTCTGGTATAACACCTCATAAATCATTTTGCCCCAGGTCATGGCACCTCTGTACCTGACCTTCATGGGAACACAGGTAGAGGCTCTTTTCTCTAGGAGCCAGAAGAGACCTGGAAGGATGAGAACAGTGGAGCATTTGGGTTGAAGGAGCATGGAGAGAAGGTGGGGAGGCAAGGGAGGGAAGAAGGGAGACCTGGGCCTCTGACAGCTCACATTATCCAGCTCCAGCATTGCCTGGGGCTGACCTTGCCGTCAGCCAGCACGTTTGCCTGCTGACTGGGCTCAAAAGTTAAAATTGGGTTCCCATGGATGCTGGCCAATGACTTCCTTACCATGGGAGCCGTTCTTTTTTGCTGTGTTTGCAAGATGTGAATTCACTCTTTTTTTTTTAATATCAGTAATACACAGTAAAGAGCTTAATCCAATTTACAAAGAAATAGGATCAGACAAAGCTTGAAAATACAATGTGCCTTTATGGTTCTGAGATGTTGGTGTGGGAGAGGAAACGCTTTCTGTCATCACCATGCTTCCTGTTCAGGATCGTGGCACAAGAGTGGCAGGGTTGGGAAGGGCTGAGTGTCTCAGAGGTGCCTTTGGAGGTTACATTCCTGTGATGCAATGCAAGAAAACTGGGATATACTTACCCAGCAAAGTGTCATATTAATGTGCTGTTACCCATTTATGGGAATGAAGCTCGTGACCCCATCTTAGGAGAGAACGTTTTATTTATTTATTTTTTTTAATTTAATTTTGTTTTTTCAGTGTTCCAAGAATCTGTTTTAAAGTTGTTCATGTACAAAGTATGCTGATCCACCAGCACTATCTTCCGGGTCCTTTGAGAGCAGTGACACTCATTCACTACAGATGTGACCCAGACTATGGGAACCATTTGCCTGGCCTGTGCAGAGGGTATGGCTCAGAGTCATGCTGGGCTTGGTTTATGGGCAGGAGCTGACAAGTAGGAAAGGCTGAGAGTAGGTGGGACTCTGTCCCATGAAACTGCCAGAGAGAGAAAGCCTATGGTCTATGTGTTTATGTGCAAGAGGTGCCAGCTCCAGATTTGCTTTAACACCCCGATAGACTGAGCTGGTAATTGGTGGCCAGACACGTCCAGAAATCTAGAATCCTGCTAGTCAGGCAGGTAGCAGGCAAGGCTGTGCTCCCTAGTATTGTGGGAGTTCCCATCAGATTTTGGTGAACAGGTCCATACACACTTTTTTATTATCAATGATGTGCCAGGCTTGGTGGTGGGCTCAACAATGAACAAAACTCCCCATTCCCCCATCTTGGGGAACTTATGAGATGACTTCAACATAATCCGCTGAGGTTGCTATGAGAAGAGGTACCCCACCCTTGATGGGAACTGAGGGAAGACTCTCTGTAGAAGGTGAGCTGAAGTTGGGAGGATGAGTCATAATGCGATTATATCTTTGAAATGGTGGGGAGAAGAGTCTAGGTAGAGGGAAGAGTTAGAACATCAGAGACATGTGGAAATAGCGTGGCTTATTCCCTGTGACTAGAGTTGCAAGAAATAAGTCTGGAGAGAGGGAGGGACCAGGCTACAGAAAGGCGAATGCGCCCTTGCAAGGAGCTGGGACTAATTAGTAGGTGAGGGGACCCCTTCAAAGGTTTTAAACAAAACAGTGACGTGGCTTAATGTGCACTTTCACTGATCATGTTAAGAGGTATCTGGAAAATGGAACGATTCTTGGAGCCAGGAGACCAGTTAGGCATCTGGGACAATAAGCCAAGGGAAATACAAGGAGGTCTTGACCATCTGTGGAATCTGATTGGGAGAAGGTGGGGAGAAAAGTGCAGGGACACAAGCTGGAGAATTGGGAAAAGGGATTTAGTAAGGGCTGGACACGTTGTCAGGACCCCCATCTAAAGAAGATAAGAATTCCAAGAAGAAGCCAGGGAGAAGTTGGGGATTGGGAAGGAAAGAGACATGCAAGGAGAGTCCAGCTCTGTAAACATGTGGATGGTTGGGGCTATGTGGGGGCATAATAGAATCCTAACTCAAGGTAATGTGACATATCCCAGAACCTACCTTCTGATGGGGATGGGGTCATGATGGGCCTTGCAGGAGATGAATGGAGGAAGACCTTCAGGGTGGAGGTCTTTAGTTACTGATGCAGGAAGGGTTGGAGAAGGCAGTAAGCAGCATAGTCTAAACCCATTGGGACCTCCCTACTTAGCCACCCTGCCGTGGTATGTGTGCAGTAGGCCAGATCTTTGGAGCTAAGCAAACTTGAATTCCAGTCATTTCTTAGGTACTTCTTGGCAGTTTGAACAACTTCCTTCACTTCCCAGAATGACACTTTTCCCATCTGTAACATAGAGCTGATTGTACCCACCTCACCTGGTTTTTATAAGGAGTAGTTAAAAGAGGGGCACCTGGGTGACTCAGTCGATTGAGTGTCTTTGACCTTTGGCCCAAGTCATGATTCCAGGGTCCTGGGATCAAGTCCTGCATCAGGCTGCTTCTCTCTGTCTCTCTCTCTCTCTCAAGTAAATAGAAAAAATCTTAAAAAAAAAAGTAGTTAAGTGAAAGCTGTATATAAAGTGATCAACAGGAATAGTTTCATTTATTCAACTGATTTTTCATTCACTCTGTCCCTAACACTATGCCAACCACCTGGAGAGCCAATTAAGAACACAACAGATAAAGTCCTCACGGTTCTGGAGCTTCCATATCCAATCCTTCACCACTGTCAGGAATGTTCAGTTTTCTTATTTCTCTCCAAGTCAATGCATAATTTGGAGTGAACACTACCGTGTGCAAAACACCTGGCTCAGCCTCCCTGGAGCAAGTCACCAGGGCACTAGTTCCCAAATCTGGTTTCCACCATTAGCATCCAGGGAGCCTTTCTGGGGACCAGATTCCAGACCTCATCACTTGCATCCTAGATTAGAGCTTCCGGGGTATCCTCATTCATGGGGAGCTCCCAAGGTGACCCGATGATGATCTAGGCTTGGCAATCAATGCCCCAGTTCCCACAGTGAAGAAGGTAGCTCAGGGCTTAGGATATCTACTTTACAGCAGAATAGAGACCAGACTGGGCCAATGTCAAGAATTGAGAAGAACAACAGAAAATCTGCTAACTGTGCATTTGGGTGTACTTGTTTCCTTGAGGGAAATTTTATGGTTATTTTATTAAAACATTCCACTTTGATCAAAGGTGTTGCTTTGACTTCTCGAGTATGAAATACAAGACTTGTGAGAGTCAACATCTTGTTAAAAGCAAACAATTTACTAAGGGCCCTAAACAAGGCAAAATATAGTAAATTATAAGATTTAGAAATTAAGTGTAAATGTCTGTGGAGAAACTAATTATTCCTCTTGTTATGAACATTAACCCACATTCAGTTTTAAGCCTGTGTTATTCTAATGATCTTTGCCATTAGCTACTTCTGACTAAAGAAAAGAATGACGGGGAGAGGAGGGAGTCCCCTCATTAGTGCACATTGGGACTGGTGCTGTGCTCTCTGTCACCCCCTGGTTGGAGTTTCAGATGCCTCAAGTCCACTCTGTGTAGAAGGGAGAGAACCAAGAGCTGCGCTTATGGGAAGGTGAAATGTTTTGCATTTATAACAGAGCTGCAGGGCTGGAATAGCTCAGAGACACATACAGAGAACAGAGGTTTTTCTCTCAGATAGAGGAATCGAAGGAGAGGCACAGAAGAGCTAAAGTCAAATAGCATCCTGCTCTAGACATGGGTGTTGGGGGTGGTGGATGGCAGCCATTCCCAGACAGGCCCAGGGAGAGATGAGCACAAAATCTTTAGGGTCCTGTCAGCTTTTTATTTATTCTTTCGTTCTCTTCCTTCAGCCAATGTGGAGTGAACACCTACTGTGTGCCAGGCACTGTTCTGGGCCCTTGCGGTATATCAGTGACAAAACCAGACAAAGGTCCTTGTTCGGAGGGAGATTTCATTCTCAAGGAGATAGCCAGACAATAAATCACAATGAATGGGTAAGTTATAGGATGCATTAGGAGATTATAATGAAAAAGGCAGAAGTAGGGTGAGTGGGATTGAAGTGTAGGGTAGGGGAAGGCTGTGGAATTCAGAAAGAAAGGGAGAGGAGGCCTCAGGGAGAAGGTGACATGCACCCAGGGGACATCTGAGAGACGGGCAGGCTGGGCACAGGCTTGAAGCAAGGAGTCTGTTGAGAAGCAGCAAAGAGACCTGTGTGGCCAGAGCCAAGAAAAGGAGGGAGAGAGTGAGAGATAGTTTTTGGAGAGAGACATAGAATAGACCACCTCAGACCTGGAGGACTGTTTGGAGACTTTGCTTTTACCCTGAGTCAACTGGGGAACAATGGCAGTGTCTGGAGCACAGCGTGGCTTGTACAACGTAGGTTTTAGATTGATCCGCGGCTGTGGTGGGGCGTGGAGTCCTATGGCAGGAATCCAGGAAGTGCGGAAGTGCAAAGAGGTTAGTGGCGCAGGCCAGGTGGGGGCCATGGCAAGATTGAGCTTCCAGGTGAGTTGTTGAAGTAGGCCCCGTCTGGATTTCCTGGTGAACTGCAGGCAGGGTGTGAGAGGAAGGATAAAACAGAGCTAGGAAAACAGAAAAAAACAAAAACAAAAAACAAACAAACAAACAAACAAAACCCAAAAAACAGAGCTGGGAAATAGGAATGATGGCAAAAACAACCTAAAATAAACCCAGTGCCTTCATAACACTGGGTCACACAGGAGGACGTTAGAGGATAGGAGGGTGCCCCGAGGTGGCTCTGGGTAATTCAAGCGGGTGAATTACCCAGGGTGCTGTGGGAAGAGTCTGGGCTTTTGTGTCAGGCAGCCTTGGGCTCTAAATGCATGTGTTTCCTCTGTGATTTTGAGGAAGTGGTTTGATGTCCCAGAACCTCATTTTCTTTATCTGTAATATGGAGTGATTGTGTAATATTCCTCCTCCTGTACGGTTTGTGAAGATTAAATGAGATAACGCATGTAAAATCCTGGGCAAGCAGCTCTGGAAAGGTCATCTGTCCCCTCTCCTTCCCCTGAGAGGCTGGATACATAATCCCGACCCTCAGCTGGTGGTAGGAGCAGGAGAGGGCAGAGAAGCTGTCTTTGGGGCACCTCCCATTGTCCAGACCTTCACCTCCAGGAGCTGTTCACCATCTCCCCCTGAGACAATGGGACAGCGTGCGAAGGTCTGGGGATTCTGGCTGGAGGCCACGTTTCTGTCTGGCAGCTGTGAACTTCTGTTGGTGGACCGCAGCCAGTTGGGCCTATTGAGTATTTTTTTAAAAATGCAGCTTGGAGGTTTGTTGCCTCAGCAGAATAGGACCTAGTTTCTGTGGGAGCTGGGACACACAGGGGGCAGAGGTGACCCTGCTGCTGGTCTAATGGTTTAAAAGGCAGAGAGCCTGTGCCCTGAGCTCTTCAACCCAGCAAGACCAGTAGACACCAGGAATCAGGGACGAGCCAGATTTCCACCCCAGCACATGTATTTCTGGGGGGGACCTCTGCACTCCTCGATGGTTGCTTTGCTGCTAACGGAAGAGTGAGAGCAACTTGGATACACGCAGTCTGTCATCCTTTCCATCCATCTTCAGGTCTGGCCTGGCTCAGGGGCTGAGAAAACAGTCATTCTTTTCTCACAGTCTGGAGTCTGGAAGGCCAAGCTCAAGGTGTTTGGCAGATTTGGCTTCTTCGGAGGCTTCTCTCCTTGTCTAGCGTCCCTCATCCTTTTCCTGCCCCTTCACGTGGTCATCCAACAGTGCAAGCGAGCTCTGGTGTTTCTTCCTCTTTTTAATATAATATAAGAGCACTATCATATGGGATTGGGGTCCTAGCACAGTGGCTGCATTTTGACTTAATTACCCCTTTAAAGACCTTATCTCCACATAGGGGTACATTCTGTAGTCCTGGGGTTGGGGCTTTAACATAGGAATTTTAGGGGGGCGAAAGTCAGCCCGTGACACTCTAGCTCCCGGGATTTTGTTTGTTTGTTTGTTTGTTGCTGTGATGTGGACTGGGCTCTGGGCTTCTCGAACGTTCCCTGTTTCTGTCTCTGTCATCCACTTCTCTGCTTGTGTTGCGATCCTGCCCTAGAGAGAAAAAAGGATCCTAGGAGCTAATGAGGGATCTTGTCTGAAGACTTGGCACCTGGCTTCTCAGCCTTTCCGGATGGCATGGTGCAGCACCCACTGTCCTGTGCCTTAAAGCATCCTGGCAGTGATACCCTTTCCTACAGATCTGAGGCACCTGAGCCAAGCCCTCCCGGGGAATCTTTCTCCCATTTGTCCTCCAGAAGCCTGTCATGTGTCAATCACAAGTTTCAAAATCATAAGTTTCAGTATCACTGCTTCCACATATATTAACCATTGCAACCAATTCGATTATGATTTAATTGAGGAAGGGTGATGAGATGGGGACCTGCAAATTTTAAAAGGGTAAGCCATGCTATGATTCTAAAACATCATCTGTGGTTCTACTGAAAAATGCATTAGGAAGCAAAACACCGACATTTAAATTCTTTTATGGTCAATGTGGTTGATGTGTTCACTGGGTTCATTCAGATGGCAGTGGGTGGCTCATCTTTAATCATAGAGCTGGCTGTAAGAATTCGTGATGAAACTGGGAAAACAGAAACTTCAGATGGTCCCAAGGATGCTTAGGAAAAGTCTACAACCCACACGCTAGCGCCTTCAGGAGCTCCCTCCTAGCCCTCGCACCCCTCAGCAGCAGGCAGGCTCTGCCCACCAGAGCTCCACCTCTGAGGTACTCAGTTACTCTGTCTCTGCTTTTGCAAGCTCAGCAGCTCCTGTAGGAAAAGGGCCTCCCATTGTATATTCTGAATTCATACTCCCTGAAAGAAGGTATGATGGGTTCAGCCCTATTTGGCCAGTTTTCCCCACCAATTGGCCTCATAAACCCAGCCAGCCTGGACGGCGGGGAATTGTTCTAGGCACCTGCCTTATGGTGGGATCATATAGTGCTCTCAGGAGTTTTCTGCACGGGGGTGGGATGACTGGTTAGCCTGGTGTGATTGACCAGAGAAGCCCAGTAGCAGAGGACTGTGGGTAGAGCGCTCTAGTGGACCTGGAAAGCTCATTGGCTTATGTCTGCCGTGGGCTTTTTATGTAACATGCCTTAGCTTCTTTACCTACAAATAGAGGAGTGGGTAGAATTGTCTTACCTTGACTTAAGGGCCATGTAATGATTAGGTAGAAAGACAGAAAAGCAGCAGGTATTCTGTAATTGTGGAACAGCCTGAGTATTAGAAACCCAGCCAATAGACCTAATCAATTCAGCAGAAGACCTCATTAGCACTTGGCTACAAGGCTACCAGTGAGAAAACAAGCTGGTGGTTTTTATTATATTATATATGAACTGCTGATGTTCTTCCTGCTGGTACGAACCTGAGCTGGAGTTGTTCGAAATTACTTTGTCAAGCCTGGCTCTTTTGGGGGATGGAAGGAAACACAGAGCTGGGGGCATTCTCTGCTGTGAATAACCATAAAATCCACCTTGAAAACCCGTGCAAAGTTGCAACAGAGATAAGGTGGCTGGGAATTGGCTTTGGTTTTCTCAGAAAAAAAAATAGAGAAGGGGATTCTGTTCCAGGAGGCTGAGTGGCGGAAACATCCCTTCAGGAAGGCGAGAACCATGCGATGTAACAGCCAGGCAGGTGGAAGAAGTGGGGGTGCCTGGCTGTGTTCTGAAGTGCTTCTTCCTGCCTGGGCTAGGGCAAAGGGAAGGGTCTGATGCAGCAGTGTGGTTGGGGAGCGTGCCCCAAGTCTGGCTGTGCCAGGATGGCCAAAACCAAGGGCTATGAGATGAACTTGATTGCTTCAAGGACACCAGAAGCATGGTATCTGGAGGTCAAAGGCAGAATTCAGTCTCTAGGGAAGAAAACTGACCAGAACAATGGAAGGCATGAATACCTTATATAGATAGTCTTAGAAGAGTAGGAATAGATACGAAATCAAGAGCCTCCCAAATGGTCCATCCCAGGACCTAAGGATCATGTCACTCTGGGAGGCTCAGAGGGACTCAGGTCCTGTCTGTGTTCAGGGAATTGGGCTCTGGCGGCCGTGGACTAGGAGAAGCAGGGGCAGCTGTCCTAGCTCGTCCCTGGGATTGAGCGTGAGCCTACATCCTGGACCCAAGTAAACTTCAGTGACTCAGGGAAAGTCATGACCAGTTCAGTCTTTGATCTTCTTCCCTGGAGCACAGAGTTAACAACAGAGAGCTCCTTGGGGAAGGGGATGTGGGGACAGAGAGAGAAAGAATGTTATGAAGGACCAGAAGTCTGTGAGTGGCTTGGACATCCTTGGCCCAAAGGGGCCCTGGATGTAGCCATTGGAGTAGGGCACCCAGAAACTGTAAAGTGAATGAACAGTCAGTTCTTTGGCCCCATATTAAGAAACAGATCCAAACCGAGCAGCATTAGGTTGTATGAAAGAGGCAGAGCCTAGGAAGTATTTTTTTTTTTTAATTCATCCTTTGTCACTTGCTTTTCAGACATCTGTCCCTTTATCAACACAGAAGTCTCTGGGGGCCTGTCACATCTGGGAGAGCAGGCTCCCTCACCAAGATAGTCAATTGCAAACCCAGGACAGCCCTGGGGGCTGCTATCTATCACTCAGGGCTTTCCAGGAAGATTCTATTCAGAAGCCAGGCTCTTAACAGGCAAGCAACAGTGTTAATAAAAGTTCTTTTTACTTGAAAGGGCATGGGGGGGTGGGGAACCAATAAAGCTGAGCCCAGCTCTCACAAAAAAACAAAAAAAGGTTGATAAAACTGACAAAAAATAAAGCAGTAGTTTATCGTGGTTCTAAAGGAAAGACGAGGGTTTTCCTTTTTCTTTTTTCAAAAGCAGAATTAATTAATCCACCATCACTAGCTTGCACTCTGAATGGAATGTTAGTTCTGACTCTGGGGGTGGGTAAGTCCTCTGGACCCTGGATAAGCTTTCATTAGAGCAGTAGTGTTTAAAATAGCGAATTTAAATTGGTCTACTAGACAAATAGGGCAGCAGAAGTAGAGAAGAAAGCAAAACGACGAGAGCGCTATTAGAAGCAATTCTTGAGAGAAGAAATAGAATTCCTTAAGCTTCCCTTGGGGGTAAGATGATAATAATATTAGAACAGCTGTAGCGGTATCGATGACCCTGGTTCCATCTCCTTCTTCTGCCTTTCTCACATTCTCCCAGCTAAATCCATGGAATGTCCATGCCCCCCGGTTCGGACCCATTTTACTTCTGGAGCAAGCATGGCAGAAGGAGGCTGTCACTTCAGCGAGTGGGGCATAGGGGCCAGAGAGGACACCTGCCGCTGCCCCTGCATCCTCCCACCCAGGTCTTTCACTGCAGCCAGAGCCAAAGCCAAACTTCCTCAGTGCAGGCATGAGTCCCTCTGAACCCCCCAGGTGATTTGTCCCCTAGGCCCCAGGACGGACCGCTTGGGACGCTCTTGGTTTCTTACCTATCCTTACTCTTCTAAGGATAGCTTAGAAGCTTCCATGCTTCTGTCAGTTTCCTCCCCTAGTAGCTGAATTCTGCCCTTGACCTCTGGAATAGAGTCCTGTCAAACGTGGGCAGATTCTGTGGAAGTGAGCGTTTGTCTGACATCTGAATTCCCTGCCGCTATGGCACTTCCTGTCCCGAGGCCCAGGAGAGCCCAGAGTTCTACACCATCTTGGATACTTGCTCTGTCCACCTTTCCATACTCTTGCTTGTCCAGCCTGGCTTTCTCTCTCAGGCCTTCTCACCCTGAGCTGTTGAGGGGGTAGCATGCCTCCCATCTGGCCCCCTCCACTGGCAACCCGGAGCAGAGCCATGGAATCGTGTGCAAGATCTACACGGAAGAGAATGGCTACTTTGCAAACACAAAGGAGACTCTACAATATGTGTGGATGAGTCTAGGCCTCAGGTTTAGGTAAGTTTGGGATTAAATTCATTCACTGATTCTTTCATTCACTGATTCTTTCATTCACTAAAAAAATTTATTGAGAGCTTATTACGTATCAAGCCTTGTTCTGGGCACTCAGGATATAGTAGTAAGCACAAAAATACTTGCCCTTATGAAAGTTATCATCTAGGAGGGAAGATAGGCAAGAAACAAGGCTGAGTGAGAGAAATATATATAAATGCTGGAAAGAGGACAAGTAAAATGAGCTAAGCTGTTGTGATTTTGGATAGTTAGGGAAGGTCTTATTGAAGGTGACATTGAAATGAAGACCTAAGGGATGTTAGGGAGTGAGCCAGGCTATGTGGGTCCCTGGAAGAGAGCATTCCAGCAAAAACAACAGCCAGCGCCAAGGCCTTGAGGTAGGAGTATACCTGGTGTGTCTAGGAGGCCAATGCGCCGAAATAGAGAAAGTTAGGGGGAGATTAAGTAGGGAGGTCATTCAAGCCTGTAGGCCTGGAGCGTGTTCAGAATGTGAAAAGAGTGTCTCAGCCTCTGCTATAACAAATTTTGCAGATGGGCAGTTAAAAAAAGAAAAAAAGAAAGACATTTATTTCTTACATTTCTGCAGCTGGAAATCCAAGATCAGAGTGTCAGCATGGTCAGGTTTTGGCAAGAGCCTCTTCTGGTATTGGAGAGGGCTACCTTCTTGCTGAGTCCACGTAGGGGGAAGAGAGGAAGCTTTGATGTGTCTCCTTAATGTAAGGACACTAAGCCCATCATGCGGGCTCTACCCTCCTGGGCTTATCTCCAATGAATTAACCTCCTGAAGGCCCACCTTCTAATATCATTACATTGGCAGTTATAGGGTTTCAATGTATGAATTTGGGGTTGGGTGGGGGTGGGGAACCAGTTCCCAACTCTCCACAGCGGGGAGCTACTGCAAGGTTTTAAAAATGCTAAGAAGATTAATTGTGAAGTATTTTACCCTTCATTAAATCAACAATTACCCTTCTCAGTTTTCCCCCCTCCAAACTCCTCCCCGAACAGTCTCCACAGAAGCTCTTCGGGTAATGGGAATGAGTTTGGCTTAAGAAAATTTGGGGGTCCTCTGGGTGCTGCTTTGGCCCTCCAAGAAATTGTTGTTTTCTCCATTCAACAGAGATAATGCTTTTGAGCTTCTAAAGTTCAATGATGTCAGCTTTAAAGTTCTCCTTTTGTCCTCCTACCGTTCATATAAAAAAAAGCAGCGTGAAAGGATGTTTGGTCAGCCCTCTGACTACAGATTAGACGGAGAAGCCCTGGCTTCAGACGGTGTTAATCTTAACCTAGGCTGGATTTATTCGGCTGCCTGGCATCTCAGATCGCTGACAAGCGCATTTCCCACTCTAGCTTCTGCTGTATTAAGCCTCACAGGGAAAATTTCTCAAGGTTCAGAAAAGAAACGTTCCAAACTATAAAACACATAAGCCTTTCTTTTCAGCCTGGTCTTTTTTCCCCCCACTGCCGTCTTTTTTTTTTTTTTTTTTTTTGGTACAATAATGAACCATCTTCAATGACACAAAACTGAGTTATCTTCATTTTTTGTAAAAAGCGAGGTGAACTGTTTGTTCAGAACAAGAGACTGCACCGTGATGACTCAGTGTAATACACCCGGGAGGCAACCGTCCCACTGCAAACCCTCCACAACTAGGTGGTGGGGGCCAAATGGAGGGGAGGGGGCCTCTGTGCTCCGGACTAGGGCTGCGCATGCACAGCTCCGATAGCCCTGATCGCAATCTTGTGGTCCCGGCACCAGGATTTCTGTGGGATTGTGGCCTGGCTCCTGGTGCATGCACTTAAGTGGGACTCAGCAGCCCCCAATTTGCTCCAGCAGCCGGAGCTGAGTCAGGTGCAGCTCTGCCCTGGTCCCAAGGCTCTCTGGCCTGGGGCCGGCACTCATTCATTCAACACAAATCAGTTGTGCCTTTGTGTGACAGCATTGTTCTAGATAACTGGGTCTATAGTAGGAAATTAAACAATATTCCTGCCCATGTACAGACAACACACAAGTTTTGATCTTGGCCAAGAGTTCCAGGGTGGTTGCGGATCAGAGGGGACAGCAGGACCTCTCTCCAGACCCAGCTCCTGAGGACTGAGCTACATTGAGCTAAGCTCCACGAGGCCCAGGAACCATGACGGGCCAGGACTCCTTCCGTGGTCTTGGAATGGGTTTGCCTCCATGATGTTCTCCTGCCGGGCACGCATTTTCGAACCGGTCCCTCCTGGCTATAGTTAGGAATAGCTGAAAATATTGCTCAGTTGTGGAATTCAGGGTGAAAGCAGCCCAAATTGCTATGGTGGTTGAAGAATTAAAGTCTGAAGTGGAAGGCTGATTTGTCCCTGGGGAGGTCAGAGGATGAGGGAAGGCCTGGAGATGTAGGCTGGAGATGACAGAAAGGCTCCTTGAGAACCTGCTTTTTTGGTTCCCAGAGCTGCTCCAGGCACTTAAGCACATACCCTGGGCCCTCTCCGAGCTCCTCATCCGTCTGTCTGCAATAAACAAAGTTTAAACTGGGCATTTATCTGTGGCATGGATTATCTTAGCTCTCTGGATAATGACTTCCTCCCCCAAATCTGTTAGATGCGTAGAAATGGCGTCTCAAACCCCAGCAATGATTTCAAACCCATTAACTGGACTTAATTCTAGTCATGCAGTTTCCTTCTGATTGAGAGGGTGTGTGTGTGTGTGTGTGTGTGTGTGTGTGTGTGTGTGTGTGTGATGCCTCTGTGGTTATAAATATTTGTGAGAAAAATTATGGGCTTGGAGGTCAGACTAGTAGGATAGCCTGGAACTGCTTGGCAGGGGGGAGTGAGGGGACCTGTGTTGTGGGGAGCAGAGGGGAGGGCCAGAGGTAGTGAAAAAAACCACATAAAGGATAACAGGGTAGGTAGGGAGCCAAGGGGGATTTTCTGGTTATACCAGAAATTTGTTGAAAGCTTAATATTGGGAATAAAATGCTCTAAATCAGTGGCAGTCTAAGTTCGGGAAAGCACCAGTGATTGTGACCAGAAGCAGCCGTGCCACTAGGATCACCCGCCAGAAAATATAGGAAGCGCACCGGGTGGGTTGGGGAAGTGCAATGTTTGTGAAAGGAAGCGAGAGAGTCCCTAATGTTTCCCTTCTAAGGCTTGGGCTACTCAAATCTCCCACTTTTGTTGAGTTGTTTGCAAATGTTGGGCTTCCACCGTTGGGGCAGGGGCAAGAGGCAGGAGTGAGGAGGCTGGGCTTGCAAGATGGCCAGGCAGACAGGGGAGAGAGGGCGTTCGCTGTAGTTTCTGGTCTCTGAGAAGGGCTGAAGGCACATCCTACACATGCCAGTAGACTCTGGACATAGGGGTGCTAGAAGGTCAATGAGCTTGAGAGTTATCAATCTGCAAAAACACATGGATAGTGGAGGAGTGCTGGAAGGTCACAAGCTGGTGGTTCCCTGGAAAATGTAGCCAAATCTTGTAAGGAATCCTGTGATAGACTGTTGTTTGTCCACTTGACAGCCCCTACTATTTTTCCTTGCTAAGAGAACCCTGTTGTTTTTAGAGGAAGCAATATGTCTGGTTAAGAACTATATTGTCTAGTTTCTCTTGCAGCTCAGGTTGTTCAAGCAAGACAGGTCTGGTCAAGGAGTAGACGCCTGCCTGAGATTTCTAGGAAGTTTCTGCTTTTCCGTTATAGGCAAGATCCTTTCTTCCTTTTGCTCTTTTCCTCTTTCTCATTTTTGGAACTTGGATGTGATGGCTGGAGCTCCAGCAGTTATTTTGTGAGAATGATAATGAGGCTCATACTGTAAGGACAGCAGACTTAATTCACTCACAGCATTGTGGAGCCATTGTGTTAGCCTCAGATTATCTACTTTTAGGCTTATTACCCTTTTCTTACTTAAGCCATTATTATTTAGGTTTTCTGTTACCCATAACAGCATTTTATTCCTAATGATACTGACCACAACTGCCCGAGACAACAGCTACCACTTATCTATATTAAGCCAGGGCTATGGCTTCTCCATGGCAGCAGCATAAGAAGAAATTACTGCCCACCTTGTTCCTTGGTCTTGATCCAACACCAAAGAGAAAGGGGAAGAATGTGAGTTCAGCTACTTGTCCCCTGCCACAAGACTACCCAGCACTAAGCCTCTAGAGACACAAGTCCAGTCCGTGTGACAGTGTGTGGAGTGATCTTTTCAACCATTCTTAGAAACTGAAAGTGACTTTTAATAACCAGAAGTAATTGTCAAGTTTTGGAATCGAGTTGAAATGTTGTTAAGGGAACTACTGTCGGGTGAGAAAAAGACCTTTGACTTAGTATATTTGGAGACAGTTTGGAAAAATTAGGTTGGTTTCATTTCTCTCCCCACATAGAGTTAAAACATCTCAAATACACTATTTACAAAATAAATCTGCTTAATTTTGATTGCCTTAAATCCACACCATATCTACTGATATGGACAAATTTCCAAGATAGATTATAAATGCAACACACACACACACACACACACACATACACATATGTATAGATAAAGGGAGAAGGGAGAGAGGCTAAAGGCACAAAATAGTGTATATAATAAACTATCTTTTGGACAATAAAAAGAGACAGACAAGGATTTATTCTTATACTTACATATAGAAACCTGGAAGCATATGTAGGGTTATCTACAGGATGGGTGAGAGTGGAGTGGGAGTAAGTTTTGATTCTTGCATCATGTGAATGCACTACCTATTAAAAATTTTAAATTAGAAATGCTAGTGCTACAGAGTATGCTGTTTTCTCATAGAAAGACATTTAGAAGATCAGTAGATGAGTCAAATATGAGACTCCAAAACTCTCCCTTCCATGCACTTCAAATAACAAAATCAACATGTTTGCTGCATTTTTATACAAGCAGCTTTTCACCCCATCCTAAGCCCTTATTTTATAAGATGGGATGGTTTTGGTGAGCTGTGAGTTAGTGGCAACATAGGAACTAAATAAAGGAACTTTAGCTTTTGCTTGAGGGGAAAAAAAACCAAACCAGTTTGTGATTTTAATGAGAAGAAATCACTAATATATTACTATATATAATTTATTATCGTGTATTATTCTATTAATTATGTTAATTAACAGAATATGTTATATTGAGTCTGCTGTATAGTAACTCAATATGTAATATAGTATATTTACATATTAAATATTATAAGTATATATATTATTGCATATAATTTTATATTAACTTATTTTTTCAAATTTCTTGTGATCAGAGTTCTGTACCTAAGACAAATTTTCTGCAAGTAAGAGAATTTTTCCTGCAGAAATATTACCCTAGTGAGAAATCTAACCTTTTTTTTTTTTTTAAATTTAAGGCAAAGCTTGGCAGACTATGGCCTGTGGATCAATCTGGCCAGCTGCCTAATTTTTAGGGCCCGTGAGCTAAGAATGGTTTTTACATTTTTGAATGGGTTCGCTTTATGGTTATATAAATGCCTACATAATATATTTGCTTTTGTCCCTTGGTCTGTAAGGACTAAATTATGTGCCATCTAGCTCTTTAAGAAAATCTTTGTCGACTTTAGATTTAAGAGGTTTTGAGACTCATTTTCCAGACTCTGTTCTCAAGTAGGTAGCCACAACTGAGACCAACCTCTGGCCAAATACTTCCCCCCCAAAAATAAAGATCAATTTAGTGATGAAACAAGGCTAGTCATGACATGTAGTTTTCACTTGGTGGGGCAGCATTAGACACACACACACACACATCCCATATTAGAAATAGAAATAGGAAAATACTATTCTTGGTTGGATTTTTCTATTGCACCAACTCCCCATTTGATATTCAAAGCTCTAAAGCAACAAGATATAGTTGGGTCTCATTCCCACTGCCAGACACAGAGGGCCTACCATGCATAGCTCAGTACGTCCCTGGCCCATGAATGGGGCTCTTAAATACAGAAAAGGTGACCCATGTCAGCCCGTTGCAATGTGGTTCTGTGGCTTTAAAGAGACCTCTGTATTGTATGTGCATCTAAGTAACTGGAACTTGGACTCCTCACATCTTTTTTAGCAATGACATTGTAACAGCATGGACCCATCCATCATCATGTCACCCTTATGGAAATGGGTTCCAGTGGTCAACTTGTCAGAGTTAATTAGTCTTCTGACGTCTGAATAGTCAGAAGCAAAGCGACTTTGAGAGTCAGGTTTTTAGATACCTTTTGCAGTGAACTCTGCAGGTATCTGATCTTTCCTGCCTTTTAATTAGAGCCCTTTCATCTGTGAGGGAGTGTCCTTCTGGTTAGAGGTACGGCTGGCCTGGTTCTGCCTTCTGTTCTCGGTTCTGGGGCTAATACATAGCAACCATAGGCCAGCCACTGAGCCTCTGAAACCTTAAATATGTGAAACCCAGGAAGTTCTAGTGTGAAATGTGGATAGTCGATGGCTGTTGAAACGTAACTCTCACGAAGTTTGAGTGTGAAAAGTAGTGTATCAGCTCTACTGCTCGGAGACCCCAAAACTTAGTTTAAAAAGGAAAAGCAACAGTTTTTTTAGCTCAAGATTTTGTAAGTCATCAATTTAGTCTGGGTTCAGTGGGGGGTTTTTCAGGTACCCACAGTCTGTTGTGGGTTTGTGTGTTGGGTGGGTGGCGTTGGCCGATCTTGCTGGGCTCTCTCATGTGTCTTGGGACTTGGTTGGGACAATAGAACTACTCACCTCTGGTCCACGTAGTTTCTGATTTACCAGCAGGCTAGTTCAGGCTCTTCACAAGGCAGGGGAAGGGGCCCGAAAGAACAAGTGGATGCACATAAGGCTTCTTGAAGCCTTGGCTTGGGACTGGCAAATTTGCTTCTATCACATTCTTATGGTCCAAGCAAGTCACAAAGCAAATGACAACGACAGCCCAGATCCAAGGGGTAGGGAAATAGACTACCTCTTGATGGAAGAAGCTTCAAAGTCACATCCAAGGGGCACAGATGCAGGAAGAGGAAGAGTCATGGTCATCTTTTGCAACCTTACCACTGGGAGCTAAGACATGAAGGAACATGTGTAAGGCATCCAGCAGCCCAGAGTAGGTGAAGTGGGAAGAGGTCATTACCATGAAGTTTGGATGCTACACCTGTAAGTGACTGGGATTCTGTCACTCTGGTTGTCCCTGGGCCTTATTTCTGATGGAAGAGGGTGAGGGGACATCCAAGGAGAAGTTCAGATGTGCAGTGGATGGGTAAATGTGTGAGCAGGGCCCATCTGGATTTTAGGTTAATGTAGGAAAGAAAAGAAAAAGGGTATTTTTCCATCTACATTGGGAACCCCAGAGTGAATACAGGCCCTGAGTTTGGCAGCCTCATGGAAAAGTTTTTGCACCAAGGTCAGAAACCCTTGAAACAAGAAGCAGTGCAGTTTGAAGCCACGAGCACAGCCTTATGGGGCAGACTCAGTTAACAAATTGCACTTTAACACCTTCCTAACTGTGCAACTGGGGGCAAATCACCTAGCTTCTTCAAGGCTCGTTTTCCTCATCTGTAAAATGAGGGTAACAATATATCCCTCGGAAAGATGTAGGAACAATTAAAGGAGATAACACTTGTAAAATGTCTAAGGCAATGTCCAGCATAATGACTACTCTCCATTCATGCTCACTGTTATTATCCTTCTAGACTTTTTAAAAAAAGATTTTATTTATTTATTTGACAGGCAGACATCACAAGTAGATAGAGTGACAGGCAGAGAGATGGGGGGAAGGAGGCTCCCTGCTGAGAAGACAGCCCGATGCGATGCGGGGCTCTATCCCAGGACCCTGAGATCATGACCTGAGCCGAAGGCAGAGGCTTAACCCATGAGCCACCCAGGTACCCCATCCTTCTAGTCTTTGTGGCTATTGATGCTTCTTGGATGTTCCATGATTCTACATTTGCAGTCCTGCAAACGGATGAGCTCTCCTCCTGATATTTTAGACCCGTGGTGTTCTGTGAAAGTCACACAGTCAACTCCAGTCAACATGCATAGTAGAGCTAAACAAATCTGAGGCACCTGGGGGGCTCAGTTGGTTAAGCATCCTGCTCCTGGTTTCAGCTCAGGTCATGATCTCAGGGTCATGAGGTCAGGTCCCGCATCAGGCTCTGTGCTCAGTGGAGTCTGTTTAAGATTCTCTCTCTCCTGCTCCCTTTCTTTCTGCTCCTCCCGCTTGTCGCATACACGTCCCCCCCCCAAAATAAATAAATAAATCTTTTAAAAATAATAAAGGTAAACAAATTTGTTCCTTCAAGCCAGTCTCCTTTCCCAGCCTTAAGTATGTGTTTTTTTCAGAGTCACCATTTAGCCAGCAAAATGGCCCTGTGAGGCTTACCTTTGATGCTGCTATTTCATTCTGGTTTCATACCCAGTTATTAAACAATCTCAGTGCCTCTCACTCTTGTCTTTCTGTTCCGTTTCCTCTACAAACTGCAGAATCTGACTTCTTCTCTTGGTGCTTTGAACACCGCTCTAGAGTGCCTACAACTTTCCCTGCCTCCAGGCTCTCTACACATTATTCTATTCTGCACAGTGTTGCAACATTAATCTTCCAAAAGACAACCCCTTTCTCCAAGTCATCCGTGGTGCCTCACTCCTTATAAGATGACATCCAAATGCTGAGCTTGGCACTCAAAGCCCTCTACAACTTGACCCCAGTTCCCATGACTAGACTTACCCCTTAAGACTCCAGGAAAATTCATCTTGGCATTGTAATTATTTGCATATCTAACTTGTTCCTAATAAGAGTGTGCATCTCCAGAGCGAGTGTCAGCAAACCATGGCCCAGAGGCCAATTCCATATTGCCAACAAGGCCTAAAATATTTATTTATACGGAGTTTACTGTCCCCCGCTCTCTAGGATAGAAGTGTGTCTTAGATTACTTTGTCCTACAGAATTTCAATAAACTCTTATTGATGAATGTTCCATATACTGAGCCCTAAGCCCTCCTGTCCTTTCTTGTTCCTGTACAGTTTTCCCAGTAATAAAGGGCCTTCCCCCCTCATTTGCCTACCTAGATAAAATTCTCCGATAATCTAAGACCCACATCACATTCTCTGAAAATGTGGCAACTGATGGCTGCTGCTGAATCCTGAATTCCAGTAACCTACTCATTTGATACTTGATGTTCTGCACCACAGAGGGTCCCAAACCAGTCTGATGCCCATCCCTCACCCCTGACTGGCTATATTCTCTGCTTCAGAACTCAGCAGGGGTTACCTGGCCTAGAGTTTTCCTGACCTCCTTCCTCTACCCTTCTCTGTGCTTCCATAGAAACTCCCTGAACTTTCCCATTCTGGCACTTATCTTTGTGTATTGTACTTGTTGCTTCACTTCTCAGATTCTCCAGCTGTGCCGTGAGCTCCCTGAGGATATGGCCAGTGTCTTATTCATTGATGTATTCTTAGTACCTGGCATGGTGCCTGGCGCATGGAAATTCTCAATTAGTGTTTTGGAATAATTGTTGCTCAATCAATAGTTGTTGATGGATTACATAGCTGATTCAAGTATCTGGTCCTATCCTCCCATGGTCTCCTACTTTCATATGTCAGTACTCTCGCTTTTCTCGTATGTATGGTCATCTCTCTTAGTTTTTATGTCTATAGGTAGTTTGTATCTTTGGAGATCAGTGCATAATTAGCAAATTTTTATATGCATGAGGTGAGCAGGCCCAAATCAGGACCCCTTTGAAAGAAACTGAGCTCAGAGATCCCCAGGTCTTTGGTGAGAATGATAAGGGCCTTTTTTTCGACCTACGGTTGTCTTGGGCTGTGAGCCGCTGAAACCGACAGCAGCTCTTCCTCTGTGTGAATTAAGCATTCCAAGGACAGCCTGCCTACTGCATAAAAAGATCCATGACCAAATTACAGCACGCTTATAGCCCGCTTTTCGAAACTAGCCCGAGCCTGCTTACAGCTCCACGTTCACCTGGCATAAAATCATACCAAATGTTTGAACTTGGAAACCATTTGCCAAATGTTGGAGTAATAAAGCAAAGCACACAACAGTATCAGAAATGGAAAATGGCATCCCGGAAACGGGTTAGCCCCGTGCAAATGAGAACAGGGACCTCATTCAGCAGACATTTTCTGCCCCCCTCGTGTCTTTTCCCCAGAGCCGTGTGCCTGCGTGGGCTCGGCTTATCCTCCTCTGAGCTCGTCTCGGCGCTGTCCAATGCTGCCTTGCGGTCCATGATCAGCTTTTTAAACGCAGGTAGATTAGAGACTTGGTTGTAAATTGATCAGCCCCATCAGCCCAGATCTTGCAGTAAAACGAGTGCATAATAACCGAGTTTCTATTCTCTGTGTGTGCTGGTGGCTTCCACGGGAACCCTCCCCCACGGAGTGAGAGTGGAAATGAAGCCCAGAAGCTCACCCTTTCAGGCAGAGAACAGACATTTGGCATTTAAAAAATGTCTTTTAAATGTCTAAATCCACGATATATTACCCTGTAGCCTTTTCAAAATCTGTAAGACGCGTCATGAATGCTGTTGCCTGAAAAAGCCAGCCCCAGAAAACCCTCGCGGGGCCCGGGTGCACAAGATGGCCACCTGGAAACCTCGGAGAGGAAGATGTCCCCACTTGCTGCAGGAAATCTCTCTCTCTGCGAAAGCCACGGGACAAGACGAGCAAGCCGAATGTTTGGCTCATCATTTTTGCGACCAAGCAAAGCAAGAGATCAATCTGGTATTAGCTTCAGCCCCAAACTCCAGAAGGGAGTGATCATGAGGCCCCATGATACCTGGACCGAAAATTCCCTTCGCTATTTATTCCTTTGCAAAGTTTGTATGAGTCTTACTGAATATCACCCTCTGGTGAGGAAGGTGACCCCAGTCGTGACCCCACAAGCCACTGAAAAAGCCAGAGAACAAAGAATAAAGATGGTCTTTAGGGTGGCCTCAAGGCAGCAGACTCCTCTGTCTCCCCAGCAGTTATAGGCCTACCTCGCCACGCCGGCCGGGGACAGCGAGAGAGCTGAGGCCAGGCAGCCCCGAAGGTCTCGGCAGTACCCTTGACCTTGGGCAGAAGGTAGAAGCCAGACATGGTCCTTGTTTGCATTTGGGGGAAAAGATGGGTGGGGGGTGGGGTGGAGAAGTGCCTTGCTCTACTGTCAGCAGCCCCATGGGGACTATTCAGCAAACAGAACGGAGACAATAGACAGTACGGTGACAGCAGCAGCGGCGAAGCTGAGTGTGGCTTGTTTCTGAGGCTTCTCTGGCCGGCCAACGGGAGACCCGGCCCAAAGAAAGCCCCAAAGGCGAGGCCTGGTGCTTCCTTCTGTCATTCCATATGGGTGAGAGGACTTCGAGGGAACCTGAAGGATGCTGCGAGCCCCAGGCAAGTCCCAGGCCGTTGGCCCTGCTCAGAATGGTCCTTTCTAGCCATGACTGGAGCATCCTTAGCTTCAGCAGCAGCTCTGGCTTCGAAAGAGGGGATCAGCCTAGATCACTGTTGCTGGGCGCCAGGGGCAAACAGCTGGGGAACATGTCTGAGGACCCCACTGCCATCCCCTCTGAGCCTCTGCCTCCTTGATCAGTAACTGTTAGGAAAGTTTCCATCATTCGACTTTGAGAGCTTTTGGCTGTGCTTTCTTGGGGAACGCTCTGGGCTTCCTCCTGCTATTGCCCCCTCCCCCGAGATGTCCCTTCATTTCCCAAGGAAATGAAAGCCCCAAGCATTCCTGGGAATCCTGCCCCAAAGCTTCCTGTTCATGCATTTGGGGACTTGGCATATCAAGGGCCTCCTCTGCCAAAAAAGGGGAGAAAGCCCGTGGCTTTCCATGTGCATCATGTACCTGCACAGTGGCAGGGGACAGGGCCATTCTCCAGGCGGGCTGGGCCAGGGTGGAGCCGGAGCCTTGGCGAAGCGGCAGGTGGCCGCTCCTCCACCTGCCTTCCTCTGCCTCATTAACCTCCCTTGGCTGCTCCAGAAGCCCTATGCCTGCTTTCCTAGTAATTCAGCGGTAGTTCCGAGATGACCACCTGGGAATAAAAAAATAAAAATGATGGTTCTTTCCATCCACACGGTATTTCACAGTCTTTTTTTTTTTTTTTTTAAGATTTTATTTATTTATTTGAAAGAGAGAGTGCTCACACAAGCAGGGGGAGGGGCAGGGAGAGGGAGAAGCAGGCTCCCCACTGACCAGGGAGCCAGATATGGGGAGTGATCCCTGAACTCTGGGATCATGGCCTGAGCCAAAGGCAGAGGCTCAAAGACTGAGGCATCCAGGCGCCCCTGCTGTTTCGGTCTTAAGAGCAGTTTTTTCTGTTCACCTGAACCGCATGCACGCACTTAAGGCCCAGGGTGAAAACAGGGCAAGGGGAATCAGGAAACGTTCCTTCTGTTTCAGTTGGAACTTCAAGCCAGAACTGGCCATGCTCTGATCCAAGCTACTGCTGATCTCTCTGTTAACATAGTTTGGATCTGATTCCAGTGCACCCTTTCCTTCCATGCTGTTGGACCCCTGCACCCATTCCCCTTTCTCCCTGTGTCCACTCCCCACTCCCCCACCCACCGTTATGCTACTACCAATTCCCATCCCCTAACCGTTGATTTCAGCCAAATTCCATGCACACTCCCCCTTGGTTCCTCTCTTTTCCTGCTTCTCCCCACTAACCTCTTTTCTTTTTCTTTTCTTCACTTACCTTCCCTCCCCTCCCTTGCCCCCATGCTGCATAGATATCTGTTGTCCCTCAGCATTGCCCATCACATCTATACTCTCCCTTGTTATCTCGGAAGCTGGCAGCCTGGAGACTTATACTTCTCAGACTCCCTGGCTTCCAGGGGAGAAGCTCTCGGAAAGATTGGAAGGCAGAAAAGATACTCTTCCATCTCTGGCAGGGAGCGCGATAAGGCAGATACGTGGACTCTAGCAGATAGGAGTTTCTGCGTGGACTCCCAGTTCTCCAGTCAGTCACAACTTCAGGGCCAAGGGCAGCTACGAAATCAGTGGCAGTTTCTGGCAGTTTCCTGCGGTTTCCTGACCCTGGGATATAAGTAGCAACTTGATGATCTCTGGAACGTGACTGTAGTAGTGTAACCTGAAAGCTAGCAGCAGCTTCCCTAAATAATCTTCCTTTTGCACAGTCAACAGTTTTGCTCACACTTAATTTTCTTCCTGCTCAAAGTACCTCTTTTAGCTGGAAATACCTACAGTGGGGATCGTCAGAGTCCTCCTCCGCCGGCAGAACCACCATTACCCGAGAACCTGTTAGAAATGCAAATTTCCAGGCCCAGACCCAGACCCAGACACACCAAGTCAAAAACTCTGGGCATGGCACCAAGCCCTCCAAGTGATTCGGATTCAAGGGATTCAGATCCTCTAAGCCTGACAGCCACTGACCTTTCAGGATGTTTATTTTCCTATTGAAAACCACAACTATAGACACACACCTTCTCAGTGTGTGTTGCTTTCTCATAATTATAAAATCCTGGATTGGAGGGGGGAAGAAAATTGGGAAAAGTATGAAAAGTGTGACAAAGAAAAAAGAAACCTAGAAAATTCCAATCTTGAGAATTAACTATTATTAACCTCTTGGTTTATCTTCCACTCATCTCTCTGGATTCACATTTCTGCATGCGGTTGTACAGCTGGTTTGTTTTGTGTCTGCTTTTTTTCATATACCATTATCTGAGGAGCATTTCTCTGTGCCATTAAATATGCTTATTTAAAGCCTACTTAGTGTTCCATGTTATGGGAGCACCGTAATTAATTAGCCATTCTGCTATTATAGAGTCTTTATGTTGTTTCTGGGCTCTATTTTATTTTAGTTTAAAGATTTTATTTATTTATTCAACAGAGAGAGATCACAAGTAGGCAGATAGGCAGGCAGAGAGAGGGGGGGAAGCAGTTCCCCTGCTGAGCAGAGAGCCCGATGTGGGGCTCGATCCCAGGACCCTGAGATCATGACCTGAGCCAAAGGCAGAGGCTTAACCCACTGAGCCACCCAGGCGCCCCTGGTCTTTGCTATTTTAAATGAATGCTACACCAGACAATCTTAGATAGAATCTTGTCCCATTTCTGGTTGTCTCATTGACATTAAGGGATAAATTAGGATATGGATGAGAAGACATTCAGGCAGGGCAGGGCTGGGTCCTTTCCACAGAAATTGCTCCTCATGTGTGAAGATAACAGAGAAACCTATGGAAATTGCCAGTTAGGCAGGAAGTCAAGGTCAGGAAGAAGAACAGAATTGAAGAAAGTTGCTTATCATATATGAGTTTGAAAGACAGTTGTGAGAGCAGAGGCATTTCAGAAGGAAGTAGAAGCAAAATGAAGGAAAATGAATGATTATTCTCTTGATGGTCTAGCAATCCACTCCAAAAGGTAGTATGTGCTTACTGTTTATGAGGATACAAGGATTTACCCAAACTCATTTCTTGTCCTGATCTAAGACATGAGCCTGGGGGAGGCTGGGTGTATTCTGTTTTGGGATTTCCATCGATGGACTGAGGTCTGCCTGAGAAGTCCAGACTGGTGTCCGGGCACATTCTGGGTGTTCAGTGATACTTGTTGACTGAATACAGGTGAAAAAAATAAGTAGGCAGATAGACTATTCCTAAAATCACAGGAAGGTATAATATTATCTCAAATGTCACAAGATTTAATTTATAAAATTAAATTAGAATTAAAAATCTTTGTAAAATTCCAGTGGATCGATTTTACAACATGCATGGAATAAAGAGGCATCCTTGCCTCTTTTTTGTACTCTTGTCAGTCTATCTCCAAAGACTTACTGGAGATCTACCACATTCCTGTTATTATTGTACAAGAAATAAGACAAATCCTCTCTTCCTTCAAGGAGTTTATGTTTTATTTTTTGAAGACATACCATAAATATTTAAACAAATCAATAGTGCTATGAGAGAATTAAAAGAGTGTAGCCTGATAACACAATGACCAGTATGGTGAGAGCTCTCTTTCCTTTTGCCATTCCAACTAGAGCAGTAGAGTCTCAGTGGGGAAGGTAGTTGTCCGGTCTGAAATTCGCTTGCAAACCGATGGGCTGGGAACCTCACCATAGCTTTCACTCAGGCCCTACAATGGGTGTGACAGGTTTGGCTAGAGTCATAGCTTTTCTGCCCTAAGAAGCTTCATGTGTTAGCGCCCCAGTCTTAGTGATGTGGGGTAGTGGCCGGTACTTGCCATGACTTGGTTAGGAATGAAACGATATATATATATATATATATATATATATATCCCCCCCTTACCTCCCATATCTATATATCTCTCTATATAGATAATCAATATATCAATAAAATCGAGAACAAGATGTGTAAGAACACCTAGCTACGGTGGTCAGTAGGTCCTTCTCCCATGCTGCTTCTGGTCAATCGACAGGGGCTGGTTAGACCAATCTTGAGAAGAACTGTTCAGTAAGAACTCCAAGTTCAGAAGGAAATAGAAGTAAGATGAAGCAAAATGAGTGATTACTACTTTGATACCCTAGGAATCTGAGGGTAGTATATTTTCAGGTCAATCCATGCTTGTGGTTTATGAGGACACAAGGACTTAGCCCACCCTCTTTTTCTATCTGATCCAAGACATAAACCGATGAGCAAGGGTGCAGTGAGGGATTGGTGATGTCTGCTCTGAGCCTGGTGTGACTATGGGGGTCCAGCTGCTTGCTCCAGTTCTAACTGTGATGGTGTGGTATTGTCCTATCCAGGCCCAAGTCCACAAGGAGACATAAAACATTATGGTCACTGCACGAGGCTTAGGAAATGAAATGTTATTAGAATATGCCTGAAATACAGTATGGCCCTGGTAGTGGAGGATAAAGCCTTATGGTTTATGGAGACAGCATGGAATATTAGAAAAACCGGTGACATTTTTGAGGTCATAATCCTTAGAATCTAGGGTTTTTGGAACACTTACAAACCGCATGAACTTGAGAAGGTCAACTTCTTTTGCTAAGCATCAGTTTCTTTACACACACACACACACATACAAACACATATGTATAATGATAATTATATATGTAATTCAGTCTTTAAATAGTTCCTGCTCTTCCTACTTCACAGAGATTTTTTGAGGACCACAGGAGCTCATGCATGGGAGAGCACTTTTTAAGTGCTAATCGAGAACAAGCGATCATATTAGTGTTTTTGGTTACAGTGGAAGCTGCTTCTTTCCTCCCTTCCCTTTCTTTCTTTTTTTTTTTTTCTCTTTTCCAAAGAGGTCGCCATTCATGCACCAGAAAGAGCAGTTAAATTTCTAGGCTGCATGCTTCTTTTAGTGAAATGATTTAAAGCCATGTGTAAATAGCACATAAATTTATTATGACTTGGGTCCGAACTGGGGATGTGTCTATATACACACACAGGCAATCACCTCTCAGCATCTACCAGTGAAAAATAGTGCAGCCTCGTAAAAAACAAAGCCACCTTCTTCCCGACTCCTGACAGCTCAAATGTCCTCAGAATAAATGGGTAAGCTTCCCTCTGCACACCTGTGCCGTGGAGTTTTTACCAATCAGACACATCTTGAGTCTCCCAGGTAATGTCAGACCTGAGAGTAATGCGTGCACTCCCCGTATCTCGGCCCGACTGCTTCCTGGTGATTTACCTTGGCGGCTCTCTGAGTACCAGGGTGTGGAGCCTCTCTTTATTCACTCCAAAGAAACAAACAAAAAGCCCCAGACCAAGTTAATCAAAAAGTTTTTAATAGAATACTTGAAGGGCCCAAGGCAAGCACTTGGAACCGTAAACAGGTGGCACAAATCATTTTTAGCCTTGTTAGAGGCTACAGAGCAAGCTGCTTCGGGAGATTATTTCCTGAGTAATTAATCTGCATGTTGCCACCAGGACATTTACTCATACGGGGGCATGGAATCCCATCTGCAAGGCCAGTTGTTAGAATCGGTGAGAAAAAACTTCTTTATTAGAAGAGAGAGAGAAAATGGAGAGAGCGCCGTGGTTCTATTTCAGGTTGAAGCCAATCAGATACTCCTCTAGGCATTAGAGTTTGAAGGAGACAAAATGGCTGATGCAGAATGCAAGGCATTGTGTGTGCGCCCGCGCGCGCATGTTTGTGTTTTGTGGCAACATCTCATTGGGTAGTACCTTAATGAAGCTACTCTCTAAGTGTGAAATGAGATGTTAGGAAGCATTGATTCCTTAGGCCAATAGGGCAGTGCTGCACTAGTCCATACCATGCTTTCTGAGAATGAGAAACAGGCACCCCTTGCTCAAGACATCTTACTTCCTTCCATCTGCTGGAAAATTGTCATAGGACAGCCAATGCTGTTTGAACAAGAAGCTTGGCTGCTCCTGCCAGGAAATGGTTAGGAAAAAAATGCAAGTCTACAGGATCTTTGATGTGAAGGGCGTCTCTTTTGATGTCTTGCTCTTACATATCACATGACCTAAACAACTGTGCGTGTCAACACCGCCATTGATGCCACAGTTAGCAAATTACTGGGGAAAATGGGCGAGTTAGGTGAACAAATGCTCGTGTGCAACCAGTTTATGGCATACACTAGAATAATTTCGGTGTGGTTTGAATAGCTGAAATTAAAAATATAACAAGACAAATTTTATTAAATATCTGCAGAGAAAGGGATTTTTTAAACATAAGAATAATTTTTTAGAATTACCAAGGGAAGTAAATAGGTGCTACTCATAAAGGTTTAAAACTTCAGTAAGTGTGTAAATCAAATCACTATAAATCAAATTTAAAACAGACAACTGAGAAAAGATATCTTCCACAAATATGAAGAATTAATATTCCTAATAAGCTCATATACCTTGATTAGAAAAACGAGACCTCAAATAAATAAAAATGAAAACTCCCATTAAATACTCCCTTTCATTTATAAAGTTAGAAAAATTTTAAAACAAATCAACTCAATGCTAGTACTGGCATGTTATAAGAGTATAAATGTGTACAGCCTTTCTGCATAGTAATATGGCATCATGTACTGAGAATCTTTGAAGCAATAATGATACCATTACAACTCCATATGCAGGAGATCACCAGAAATATGGAAATGCAAATGTAAGACAAAGGCTATTATAATAAATTCATACAATTAATGTACTTGGTGACCCTGAGCAGTGATACTTAAGGAAAAATTTCTGTCTTGGGGAAAAGCCCCTAAAAATGTCATTTGAAAAAATGGTTTTTAGAACCGTATATTTTAGGGATTCTCAAAGTTGGGCTTGGGGGATGGGCTTCAGAATCATCAGAAACTTTCGGTGTATGTGCATTTGTTTCTGGGGCAAGTTTTCATGGTTTGTACCACGTGCTTCAAGAGATCCATGATCCAAAGGAGACAAGAAGCTCTAGTAGAGTAAAACCAGGCCAAAGCCTCTGACTCTTGACATGAACATCTCTCCTGTCCCCTCACCCCTGCGAGGGCCTAAAACATGCCAAGCACTGTGACACATTGATGTCAAAAGCTGACATTGTCTCTATTGTCAGGCAGCTCCATCTAACTGGGAAAAGAGATGTTAATCAAAATAATCATATAAATACCTGTATGATGACAAAATGGATGAGAACCTTAAAGCCAAATTCCAGAGTGCTAGTGTACTTCTGAAATGAGATGACGAATATGTGTCTAGTGCTTAAAATAGGGGTGTGTGTACCCGATGTCTAACAGGATGGGGATTTCACAAATGACAACTATCGGCAAGATGGAGAGAAGGAATAAGGTAGCAGACCTTTCTTCATAGAACTGATTTGAGTATCTGACTCTGAGATCAAGCTTGTCCCCCTAGCAGATGATGCCAGATAAACATGTGACGAGGAGGGAAATCAGCCCAGTCTTGTGACTTTCATTCAAATTCACTCATACCCCCTTCATAGCTCTGGCCATGGTCAGGGTAAGACGATGGAGGTCCAGTTACCTGCCCTAACTCTGTGGGTGGCTCCCAGGCAGCCCACTGAAGCTTCCTCCCTCCCTCCTCCAGGCAACCTATTGAAACTGGGATGTCAATGCATTCTCCCTGCTAGTATTTGGCCTCTTGCAGCAGCCTGAGAAGTTGATTTATCCCTTTCATGCCACTTTTAAGTTGGGACTCCTTATGTCCAAGGGCAGCTGGCTGCTCTCCTTCTGACTTGCCCCCGTCAGTCATGTGGGATGGGCCAGCCATGCTCCCCTCCCAGTCTGCAGCCAGGAGATGGCATGTTAGAGTGTCTTCTCTCCATGCATAGGGCCAGCTTCCCAGGCCTGTGACCTGAGTAGTTGCTCAGGAGAGGCTATGCTTGCTTTCTTATCATGTTCCTTTCTGGTAATGATTATGACTCAGTTGAAACTGATGATACAGAAGAAAAGAGAAAGAAGAGCAACCCATGGTCTCTTTCCCTTTCAGTCATTCCGTGCCCATCAAAAGTCAAAGGTGGGGAGTGTCGGTAAAAGATGCAGTATTAAGAAGAGAAATAAAAACAGGTCGAGTTAGTTTTGGGCTTTGTCTCCACTGTTCTGGAAAGAACAAAATGCATATGCGTGTATAAGCCGTGAAATGAGTTGTATAATTTCGGGTATTCTGCTTCCGGGTCAGACACTCTTAAATTTGCATTCGAAACTGGCACTGCACACTATGAAGTAGACTGGTAAAATTCTGGCTAATAATTTAAAATTGTAATTTTCTCTTTACTTAGAACCACATTAAATTGCAAATAAAAGGGACGCCTGGGTGGCTCAGTTGGTTAAGCAGCTGCCTTCGGCTCAGGTCATGATCTCAGCGTCCTGGGATCAAGTGCCACATCGGGCTCCTTGCTCGGCAGGGAGCCTGCTTCTCCCTCTGCCTCTGCCTGCCACTCTGTCTGCCTGTGCTCGCTCACTCTCTCTCCCTCTCTCTCTGACAAATAAATAAAATCTTAAAAAAAAAATAAATTGCAAATAAAAAACTCCATGACCTGCTGAGGGAGAGGTAGTGCTTTTTCCCCACCTTTGCAAAAGGGGCTTAAATTTTCCCTTTACACTGGGCTCTAAAGATTATGTAGCTGGTGTCACTGATCCTTCAAACTTGTAGAGGGACGATTCTTAGAATTCCTTCCCAACTCTACCCAGACAAAGTGTGAGGGCCTGGTATGGGGACAAAAGTGACACTCTGCTTTTTGTATGTGATTTTCTTTTTCCCCTAAAACTCATCCTTTCCCTCAAACTCAAGTGTTCACAGCTCTTGTTTCTAGCTCCTCCCAGGGCGAAATGGCAGGAACCAATTTCAGGGGTCTCCACGCTCTTCTGAGGAAACCGCTGTGGCCTCTAGCTGGGAGCCCCGGCTCCTGAGCTTTGTAATTAAGAATCTGGCTCTTAGTTTTTAGGGGTGTCCTATCTCCAGAGCTACTCATCACTTTTCCACTTGACTGGAGCTTCTGGGAGAGGACAGGCTAGGGGCAAGGAGAATCCGGGGGGAACGT
The DNA here is from genome assembly GCA_004024625.1 of Mellivora capensis. Classification (NCBI taxonomy): domain Eukaryota; kingdom Metazoa; phylum Chordata; class Mammalia; order Carnivora; family Mustelidae; genus Mellivora; species Mellivora capensis. The sequence continues at coordinate 43,705 of PISX010006488.1, read as the reverse complement.
AGGGACATGGTCCATTGGGGTTCAGCATCCCTTTGGATGTGGACAGTAGGCTCTTCAGAAACATTTGCTGTGTGGGGCCTGGCCTCCTCCTTGTGGACCTCCTGGAGAGCAGCTGGGGAAAGCAAAGTGGACAGGAGGAAGGAAGCAAAGAGGCCTGTGGGGAAGGAGCTTTGCTAAGGTACAGAGACAGGAATCCTCACAGTGGGGCTTTACAAGCCTCCACCCCACACAGTGAGGCCCTCAGCATCCTTTCCAGGAATTATTATAAGCTACCATGGTAATTTTTAATTTTAGGCAATTGGCATATCTTTATTCATTAAAAAGGATAAAATATCCTTGTGCAAGGAAGACCCCAGAGGATGGCGTTGCTCAGGGAGGCTGATGGATTTCTGTATAGTGTGGTTTAATTCAGCAAGGCAACTTATGTACTTATGGTCAGTTGAGTTTTTCTCCCGATGGGGGATGGTGGTCTGAGAGCTTTAGACTTGGGGTACTTCAGAATGTGAGCCAGGGTCCTAACGCAGAGGTGTTTCCCTGGGAGACCATCCCCAGGGGACCAGCCGTGGTGGGATGTGGGCCAGCTCTCCAGTTTCACCTTTCAAGCCCAGGAGGGAGCCCCTACAGGTCACTAAATGAGAACTGAATGTTCCTCTGTAAAAAAGGTACATCTCTTGAGTGAGAAAAAGCCCTAGCACAAGCAATTGGGAGCAGGAAGGGCTAACTTTCTGTAAGGAGGGGCTTTTTATTTGCTAGAATCTGAGAATCCTGAGGTGACAGTGGAGGGCCAGGCCTTCTCTTCTGAGGGGTGGGAGAGAGGATTGAGAAGCCAGTGTAGCTGAGGCACTTCTCCCTGGGAATCCTGGCTAACCAGGGACAAGGACAGTTAGACCAACAGCCCCATCTGTGACTGACAGAAAGTTTCCTGATGCCTGTTGGCTTAGAAGGCAGAGAAAAGATGGGATTGTAGATATTCCATAAGAAAGCAAAATTCATCCTCAGAGTAAGAAAATAGATAGCAAGGGCAGAATGGCCTTCTATAAAGGATTGGCCAAGATGGTGCCTCAGTGTCTCCACAGCCAGGGACAGGTCAGGGTAGTGAAGGCTGAGAGAGGCTTTGTGGGTTCTGGGAGAGAAGGGCTCCACTGTTGGCTGTCATGTCCCCTCTTCTTATTTTTTCCTTTCTTTTCCTATTTTGATCTTCTATTTTCTGTTTCTGTTTCCTCCTAACGGCTTTTCTACCCTTATAGAGGCACTCAAAGGAGGTTCACAACAGGTGAGAAGAAGGCAGGAGGTAAGAAAGAAAATGAGGCAGCAGGTAATCAGGTGGTCCTGTTGTGGAGCTAGAGGTCAGAGCACTTGGAGGTCTTCTCTGGTATGAGGGATCATATCTCTGTGAGAGGTATAAACACATAAGGTGATTTTTGAAATCCTTTTCTCCTCTGTAGTACACAATAAGGAGGTGGTTGCAACAACTCTTTTTTTATTTGGTTGAAAACAAACAAAGGAACAAATTCCCAGGGAAGAAAATAATTTCACCTCCCATAGTTGTTTTGTTTTTGCTCCCCTTTGCATAGATTTCTGCTTCCATTCTGTACTTTGTGTTCTTTCTTAGAGTGTAGGTCAGGGGTCAAAAAGTAGGCTTGGAAGGCAAGGCAGTACCTAAGTATCATAAAGAAAGAGCATGAAATATCTGATGAAAAAAATTTATAGAGAATTTAAAAAACTTTGAAAGATAATACTTCTATTGATTCTGAATCTGTTATATTTAAGTGCTTTCTCTATACCATCTCATTTAACCTCTCAGTGACTCTCTTGAAAATTGCAGTGGACATAGACCACATTAGGGGCCAAGAAGAAGTCAATAGATGCCTAAAAGTGGAAGAAAAGCAAAAAATCAAAAAGAAATGTAGGAACACAAGACACATAGAAGAGGAATTAAATACATGCTACTCTTCCCCTTTTTGTGCCTGTGACAGGCATGTTAATTAATCACTGCATCCCAGATGAAACTTGAATTTTCTTCTCAACACCACACTTGAGGCAGCCATGACCAGTTTGTAGGAGTGGGCACTCTATTTAAAATTTATTTGCGTGGTGCAGCCTCTCTGGAAAATAATATGAAGGTTCCTCAAAAAGTTAAAATAGAATGACTCACCAATTGCACTTCTAGGTACTTTTCCTTAGGATACAAAAATAGTGATTGGAAAGGTCATGGGGACCCCAATGTTTATAACAGCAATGTCCACAATAGCTAAACTATGGAAAGAGCCTAGATGTCCATCAACAGATGAATGGATAGAGAAGATGTGGTATGTGTGTATACACACACACACACACACACACACACACAATGGAATACTACTCAACCATCAAAAAAGAATGAAATCCTGCCATTTGCAACGATGTGGGTGGAACTAGAGGGTATTATGCTGAGTGGAATAAGTCAGTCAGAGAAAGGCAAATACCATATGATCTCACTCAACTGTGGAAATTAAGAAACAAAAACGGATGAACATAGAGGACAGGAAGGAAAGATAAAATAAAAGCAGAGAGGGAGGCAAACCATAAGAGACTCTTAATTACAGGGACAAACTGAAGGTTTCTGGAGTGGAGGTGAGTGGGGGGATGGGCTGTAAGGAGGCACAGAATGTAATGAGCACTGGGTGTCACACGGAACTAATGAATCACTAAATTCTACCCCTGAAACTAATAATACACTATGTGTTAACTAAGTTGAATTTAAATAAAAATTTAAAAAAAATAATAAAATAAAATAGATTTGCTATCCTTCCTTAGTGTTGTAAGGAAATCTGAGAATATTCCACACAGGGATGGCCATAAGATGCCAGGTGCTTCAGGTCTATCTGGAAAATACTGAGGGTTTGTCCTGAATGATCTCTACAGTGCCTGTAATGAGAACAATGCATGTTGGAATGGTAGAAGGATCCATACTGTAAGGAGTTAAGAAAGTGGGGGAAGGAGAAGTAGAGGCCGGGGGTATAGGTTATCTCTTCCGAGAGTTTGTCAGAGTTTCCTGATGGAGCGAGTTCTGGTAACTGGGAAGAACACTTAGAAAACTTTAATATTATGAATGTGAACAAAAGAACACAAAAGTAGAAAGATACCCCACTTTCAGCTTCTCTTCATTAAAAATAATAGCCAGATTAACAATGGTCTCCAAATGTCATACACATCAGGTACTTAGTTTCCACGGCACTGATTGGCTCCATGACATCCATCAGCCAGACTTCCCTCTGCTAATGTGAGACATGTGTTCCAAAGGCTCGTTCCTCATTGTCTCAATGGCCACTTTTGTATTTTTAGAACTGATCTCCCTGTGAATAATTGTCAAGCGTAGGCTCGCTTAGTAATTCCAGTTCCAGCACCATTCCTCTTAACCTGACCATGATGTCCCCCACAAACTCTGCCTTGGCTCCTACAGAGAGCTCGGTTTCCATGAAGATCCCCAAATTGCCACAATACCTCCTCACCATGTTCCATCCCACTGGTAAATAACAAGTGACCTGCCACCCACCCGAGGCACTTTTTCAATAGCATCTCTACAAAATATTCCACTAAAAGCTCCCCAAACTAACCCCATCTGAGATTACACCACAGACCAGAGCTTCCTCTCTCTCACCAAGCCACCTGCCCCTGTGAGTTCCTTTGGCTGCATCCCCTGACCACTGCTGCACTTTGTGTCTGGGGCAAGCCTCAGCATCAGCTGGCCATGCACAGGTGAGAGGGGCAACAAGGTTAAGGTCCAGTCCATGTGGGTAACCTTTTCCTTGCATCCTGTCTTGTCGGAGTTACCACAGTTTTCCTGCTCAGGTTCTGTGTTGAATAACAAAACTCACAACGTACTGAGCAACTTCAATCTGCCAAGCACTTTCCATATGTTATTTCTAATCCTTGTAACAGTTTGGCAGGGGAGGTCCTTGGGGTAGACGTTGAAGAGATGCTGCTCAGGTCTTGCTGCCCAGCTGTGGGAGCGTAGTCAGCAACCAGCCTCAACCTGTTGGCTCCTTCAGGATCTCTTCCGGCTGTGAAGAGTTGCCTCACTGAAGGTTATATCCTTCCTGGGGCAGTCTGCATCTAGTGACTGAGTAAGACGAGTCTGTAATCCCAGCCATTTCAGCCCAACGTTGGGTATTCTGTCAAATAATTGTCACGCTCCAGAGCTCCTGGCTGAGGCTTTGTTCAGACTTCACCAAAGCTCAACTTCTCCCTCTGCCCACTTCTGCTTCCTCCCCTTTCCCTTCCCAGGTGCTCATCCTCCAAAAACAACTTGCAACCCCAATTCTGCCTCAGCCTTACTTCTAGACCTGTTTCCTATTCTATAAAATGGGCAAAAGCCCCTTTTATTGGTTATTAGGGTTATGATAAGGATTAAATAAGATAACACGTGTTTTGTATTTGAGTGCTTTGTACAATATCTGGCATATAGAGCATGCTCAGTAAATGATGGCTGTTACATTATTGCCCAAGTCACACAGCTAGGAGCTGTTAGATCCAGGATTCCAAGCCATCTACCTATCCCTGGAGCTCACTGAGAGTTGGTTTGGAACTTTCCCATGAGACTTTTCATTGGCTGCTTTGTTTCATGCACATTTGCCATATTTGTCGTATCTTTGTCTTCTAGACCTTAAGTATCTTGGAACATGAGTGATGCTCTATCTACTCCCAACTCCCAAAGGCTAACAGGAGCCTTACAAGGGAGAGATGCTTGACTGTTGATCGAATGGCTGTATGACTGACTAAATCTCCAGTTATTTTTTTTTTTAAAGATTTTATTTATTTGAGAAAGAGAGAGAGCGAGAGCGAGCACAAGCAGTGGGAAGGGCAAAGGGAGAGGGAGAAGCAGACTCACTGCTGAGCAGGGAGCCTGAGGCGGGGCCTGATCCCAGTTCCCGGGGATCATGACCTGAGCCTAAGGTAGATGCCTAATGGACTGAGCCACCCAGGTGCCCCTGAATCTCCAGTTCTTTTAAACTTCCAGTGGGCCCTGAAAAAAAATTAGATCACTTAAGATGGCCAGGTTTTACTCAGAGTTTTAGGACTCTCACTGTCTTCTCTCTGCCTATTGATGGGAATTCTTAATCTAAGTAACCTAAATAACCTGAACAGGAGAAGGAGGTAACCATGATGGAGCAAGCCCCATGGGCCTGAGTGAGAGGCTGGAGCCAGAAACACAACCACGGGCCATCCTGTGCACAGTCCAGACTCTTCCAGTGGCATTAGTGGGGCAGAGGTCTCTGCACTGGCCTTCAGGCTGTGCTGGGCGTGGGCCCCTGGCTCTGGGTGAGGGGCATGAAGAAAACTTCCCTACCCTAGCAACTTCTACCTAGCAAAAGAGGCTTCCAGATGGGTTTTCTCACTCACATTTATGAGCCAAGTACATGGATGTAAGACTAGGAGGATTTGTCCAAATTCTGAAAAATTGGATCATAATAGTTTCTACAGAATAGACTCTGGCAGAAAATCTGAGAAAGCCCTTCTTAAGAGAAAGTAACATGAGCTCATCATGCGAAAGTCAGCTTTGGTGAGCCAATCTTCTGATCTTCCTGAGAGCCTTCCTGGCCACAACAAGAAGAGAGGAACTCACTATCAGGTGGCCCTGGTCCAGATTTTGAGAAATTGTATTTTTCCTTTCGTTAATGAGGGATATTTTAAACAGGAGAATGTCTTAATGCCTTAGTCCCTTCCAGCAGAATTAGGTCTTGAAAAGGAAACACGGGAGGGAAATGCATGACCTAAAGATTTTAACAGTGGAATTTCAGATAGAGTGATACCTTCCTATGCCAACAATTATCTACACTGTGTATTAAAAGCAGGTTCTGCTCACTATTTCTCTGCCATGCCATCTATCAAGGGCTGTGCAAGGGTGAGATGCCACATTTTAGGGAAAGGTATTACTATAATCTTGGCTCTTTTGGACCAAAGTACATCACATAATTTGGTGATGTAGTTTATAGGAAGCACAGTAGGAAAAATTACCACACTATTAAAGAATGGAAAAAAATTATTTTCAACTGAGGATTAAAGTAAGATAGAACGAATGGCAAGAACTCTCTGGGTAATTAGAATGCCTCCATAGGGAGGTGGGAAGGTAAGATAGAGTCGTCATATGGGCTTGGTTCCAATGCCTTTTTTTTTAATTAAAAAAAAGTATGTTTCTCCCAGACTATAAAATACTACTGCTTATTCTAGATAATTTATAAAACAGATAATTAGAGAGATAAAAATTAAAGGCCTTCAAAAAAATGTTTACTCCCTAGAGTCAGCCCGTCTTGACATTTTAATATGTCCCCTAATGGCTTTTAGAAATTGTATCACATTGGTTTTTGTTTTTTTTTTTCTTTTCTGGAAAGGCTTTGATTTGAGAGGATGTCCATGTTAGTAGGTGAATAATAGTAAATATTATATGTGCCACCTTTTAATTCTTAGGCTGACTCTAACACTGGAACATGGACTTATTCCTCTAGGCAGGAGCAATATTAAGGATTATACATTAGTTTGCATTTTTATGGTGATTATCTTTAGCACGTGTAGGTAACCATGATGGTTACCTCACTGAAGGTTATATCTAACCCCCTACCTTGTCTAGACTCAGAGCTCTATCTTCCATCTCAACGTGGGTGCAGAAGCCCTAGCTCTTAGAGGTCAGGGCTTGATCTGGATTTGATGTTCTCCTGAACATCCATGGTATGGTTCCAAGCAATCTCACCTCTGGCTCTCAATCCCTGTTTTCTTTATGTCACCTGGGATTTCACTTCATCTTTTCCTCCCTTCTTCCCTCTCTTTCTCTCTTCCTTTCATTTTAATATCTCAGCTATGTATTTAAAGTTATGAAAAATTAATCTAATATTTATATTTTTTGTGGTAGAAGGGGACTGTATTAGTCCAGTTTACTGTTTTATCAGAAACCAAATACCCATACTCGATTTTGCTTGCTGTTTATAAAAGCTAATATTAAAAGCAAATGATTTTTTTCATTTTATCACAAATTACTTATAAACATATTTTAATAAGCATAATTTTAAGTTGAAGTATATCTAATTTTATGAATATGCCAAAATTTATTCAATTATTCCCTTAACACCTATATTTCTTCACATTTTGAAATTAACTATTAACAATGCTGGAGTTGACATGGAGTGTAAATACTTTTTCCATATTTGGGGCTATTTTAATGTATATATTTATTGCCCTGTTTTCTTCCATGAAGAAATGAGGTGGATAAAAATTTACATATAATACAAAAAAATGAATTGAGTCAGCAGGAAGGGAAATTACTGATAGGAAAACAATAAAACAAAGTATAGGAAAAAAGAACATTACTTTTTCCTTTAATTAGACCATAAACCTAAGATGACTAGAGGCCGAAGGGAAGAGGGAAACATGGTTAAATATGTGTTTCACATTGTCCATAAACCAAAATCAAATGAGTTGTTCGGGAAAAGCACATTTCCTCCTAACATTATTAGGAGTGATGAAGAGACCCATAGCGTAATGCTACCATGCAATTTGGTAACTGGTTCTAAAAGGCTCAAAACAATGCATTTCTTTTATCCAACTTCCTGGAAGTCTGGCTTCACCCATGGAAAATATTCAGACTATCTACCACCACAGCAAACTTAACCTGGGGGCCTTGAAACTTCTGAACTTGCCTGCCAGGTTTGTGTGTTGGATCTTGGCACATGAAGATTTGAGGCTGTTCCCTTTAGTCTTGTCTTTCAGAGAACATTACTTTTGTAGAGGCAGCAACTCCATTCTCAATCCCAAGAGGGGTTCTTGAGAGCACTCCGCTGGTAACTGCCAGGGGCCACCAGTGGGAGTGAGAGCTGAGTGGCCTAATCATAACAAGGATGACCTTTATTCCTTCTCTCTTTCTAGATTTGAACAGGAAGCACAGAGCTCCAGCTGCCACCCGAAGCTCGATGCCTCCAGGAGCCAGCCTCAGAATGAGCCTGAGATGACAGAGCTGAGTGAGGGAGAAGTGGGTTGTTGATAGCGTTCATTGATGATTGCGTCATGCCTGGAATCTGCTTACCTCTAGATTTCAGCTATTTTTAGACATTTTACTCTAGTTGAAGGCAGCTTGAGTTATCATTTTGTTGCTTATACTAGAGAAGCATTCTAAGTGATACAGAGATAATGTGACTCATCATGGACTGTATGACCAAAAAGGTGTAAAAATCACTGAGCTATTGAAATCAGTGGTAATTGTAAGAGCTGTCACATATACAACATTTTCTAGGCACAATGCCTAGCTTTTAGCACTCTGCGTGCTTTCATTAATTTTACCCATACTCAGTGAGATTGGTATCATCATCATCATGCCCATTTTACAGAAAGAGAAACTTATTCATGAGAGCTAAGTAAGTTGGCTAAGGTCGCTCAGCTGGTGAAAAGAAGAGGCCTGGTTCCAGGGCAGACATGTACTTGCTATACTATACTACATCTCGGGAAAGGGTATGGACCTTCTACGTAAAACAGCATTTCTCCCAACCTGGACTTTGTGTAAAGATTGGATACCACAGAGGCCTGGATATTGATCCTTGGTAAGAATCTGGAAGACAGCTACTCTGTGTTGCCAAGTGGTTGGCAGATATACAACTCTGATAGTCGGTGCTCCAGGGAAGATGGCATAATGGTTAAGAGCAGGAATTGTGATTCAGAGAGCACGAGTTGAATCCTGGCATTGCCATTGCTTACTGGTTTTGTGATCTAACCAGTGGGAGCCTCATTTCCCTCAACTATAAAACATACCTTGCAAGATTTTATAAGGATTAAATAAGATGGTGTGCAGAGAGCAAGGTCTTCTTACTGAAAGACCACAATTTAGAATGGATGGTCTCTGGCCTTTGTCTGCTGGTGGGCAGGGGAGGCATGGTGCCTGATTTAGATAGGAGATTGAAAATAGGGGCTCTGTGTATATGAAGTACTTACCATAGGCAAATTCATAGAGACAGAAAGTAGAAGAGAGGTTACTGGGAGCAGGGATGGGGAAGTAGGGAGTCATTGTTTACTTTTTAAAAAAAGATTTTATTTATTTATTTATTTATTTATTTATTTATTTATTTATTTATTTAAGAGAGAGAGAGAGAGAACATGAGCTCTTTATTTCTTTATTTGAGAGAGAGAGAAGGAGCACGGGGAAGGAGCAGAGGGGGAGGGAGAGTGTAGACAGGAAAGAATCACCATGCAATATGGGGCTCGATCTCACAACCCTGAGATCATGACCTGAGCCAAAACCAAGAGTCTGATGCTCAACCGACTGTGCCACCTGGACACACCAGGAGTTATCGTTTAATAGGTACAGAGTTTCTATTCGACATGATGACAGAGTTATGGAAAGAGATATTGGTGATGGTTACGCAACACTGTGAATGTACTTAATGCCACAGAATTGTACACATTAAAATGGCTAAACTGGGGCAACTTGGGAGCTCAGTTGGTGGATCGTCTGGCTTTGGCTCACGTCATGATCCCAAGGTCCTGGGATTGAGTCCCGCATCAGGTTCCCTTCTCAGTGGGGAGTCTGTTTCTCTCCCTCTTACTGCTGTCTCTAGCTCTCTCTCAAATAAATAAATAAAATTTTTTAAAAAATGGCTAAACTGGTAAATTTTATATTATATGTGTTAGCAAAATACAAAAAAATGTGGAAAAAATAAAAAGCAGGAGCCTGTGATGGTTGTTGGTTAAAGGAACAGAGGGGATGATGTGGGGATGATGTTAACTGGTTATGACCATCGTGAGTGGAAACTCTGGTATGAAAATTTAAAACCCGTAAAAATAATGAGATTACACTTTAAGAGCACTCTTTGTACATAATATCTATTTGATCATAATCATTAGTTGCATAATATACAAGTCAAAGGAATCTGAGATAGGAAGAGTATCAAAAGGTCATTTTTTCACTGCCATTTGGTTTGGAAAAAGTATGCCTGGACTCCTGCTGTGGGCTTGTCAGAGGTAGAAGGGTTGTAACCTATGTATATTATCAAGAGACACAAAGCTCCAGGGCGCCTGAGTGGCTCAGTGGGTTAGGCCACTGCCTTTGGCTCAGGTCATGATCTCGGGGTCCTGGGATCGAGCCCCACATCGGGCTCTCTGCTCGGCAGGGAGTCTGCTTCCTTCTCTCTCTCTGTCTGCCTCTCTGCCTACTTGTGATCTCTGTCTGTCAAACAAATAAATAAATAAAATCTTTAAAAAAAAAAAAGAGAGACACAAAGCTCCCTATGTTGAGTACCCTCCACAGACAGAGAGAAAGTTTTTCCCAAAGGCCCCACTGACTTCCCATAGTCCTTACTGCACACACAGTTAAGCTTCAGCCTTATAACTAAAATTGTCTTAATTTACAAGAAAAAGAAAAAAAGCACATCACCTCTTGTGACTAAAAAAAGTTTAAGTCTAAACTTTTAAATGAAAGTGCATCTTTATAATAACAATAAAATCCTCCCACTCAAGCCTTTAAGAGGCAGGCTGCATCCCTATCTTTGCCTGGGGCCCATAACTATCCTTAGCTAATCTTTCTCTGACAGATAAAGAGCTGCTATATCCGTTCTTATAGCTCCATTTTCAACTTTATTCAGAGTAGTGGGGAGAGGCAGCCCTGGACGGGAATAAAGAATGAGTGTTTCACACTGGCAAGGGGAAGAGGAAGCTGGGGTCAATGACTTGAAGCATTGATGCTTCCAGGAAAGGAAATGTAGGATCCATGGCCCTCTGATTTGTTCGAGGATGGTGTAGAACCAAAGGGTCTGTCCTGGAGGCTTATTTTGAGGGGTGGAATTGTGGACCAAATGCCTCCTTCTTACTGGAAAGAGACCAAGAAAAGTTTTAGATATGCTGTTGTAAGCACAAAGGTGAGAAACAAGGAGTGTCATGAGACTTGTGAGCCCCACTGATGGCCCTCAAGAAAGCTATGGAGTGTTCTGTGCAAGATGTCTTTAATAACAAGAAAAATATTTAAAGGCTCAAGATGACTTCAATTTAGTTCTGTATTAGAGGTAGATACTTCTCAACAAGCTTTTGAGCCCTGCAGTGCTATGTCTTCATGAAGCTGATATTTGTGTGCAATACGGACCTTGTTAGAAAGACACCTTGGAGGGATGTCCCCCCAGCCCTTGTAAAAAACCATTTCTCTATAACCTGCCCTTGCCACATGGAGTAAAGGAAAGCAGCCATATTTAAACTATTCCTGTTCTCCTGACTAGAGTTGACTGGACCTCTCACCCAAGCAGGAGTAGTTAAATTCTCACTCCCAGAGGGTTAGAATTGAGACTCAGAGTGTCTAGATTGGTTTAGTCTACTCTCTAGAAGTAATATAAAGTCAGAAGTTATGGAGACACCATCCTTCATCACATATAGAGGAAATCAGAAAAAGTGGTCTGTTTAGGGTTAGAGCCAAGAGTATTTTCTGGTTCCTGTTATCTTTCTAGTCCTTAGTTCTAGTTCTTTTTTGAATGTAGTTGACACACAATGTTATATTAGATTCAAATGTTCAACATAGTGATTCCATAGGTTTAAACATTATGCTATGCTCACCACAAGCGTAGCTCTAGCTTCTTTTTTAAAGGACTATACTCGGCTTTTGTGAGCCATGTCATAATATTTCCAACAGATTATTTTTACATCTTAAATTAGCCACTGTTGGTTTCTGTTGCTTGTAACCAAAATAATCTTAAGTATTTTTAAAATGTATTTGAAAGATTTTATTTTTAGATATTCCCTATACCCAATGTGGGACTTGAACTTGCAACTCTAAAATCAAGAGTCACATGCTTTACTGACTGAGCCAGCCCCGTGTCCCAATCTTAAGTATTTTTAATTCAAATGTGGCATATGTTGTCTGTGTCTACACAGCAGTTTACTAGGCTGCCAATTGTGATATGCATCGTCTCTAAGTTTGCTATCCCTGGGGTAGCTCCTATGACAGAGATGCTCCATGTCCTTTCAGTAGGGTCCACTTTCAATGGTCTTCAGGTCCCATGTAAATGGGAAATCACCAAAGGACCCCAAACTAGGAGTTACCTTGGTTATTATTTTCCTCAACCTTCTTCCCAGCCATCCAATCCATTCCCAGATCTTTTTGGTTCTACTTGCAAAGACGATCCCAAATCTATTCACTTCTCTCTGTGCAGAGTGGCTACCATACCCTAAGCTATCAGTATCTTTTGTTTGGATTACTGTGTTGGACTCTTAGCTGGCCTTTGGTCTCATTGCATCCACTCTTCTTCCCCCTTCCAACACTTTATGTACATAGCACTTAGATAGGTTTCTTTGAAATATAAGTCAGATTATGTCACTTTCCTCCTCAAAACATTCTGTATTAGAATGCAGGCTAAGCTGGTGAACAGAAACTCAAAATATAATGGCTTGAACAAAGGAAAGAAGCTGGTCTGGGGCAGATAGAGGGCAAGCTGCATATAGCCATGCCAGGACCCAGATTTCTTATCTCTTTTTGTCCATCATAGTTAGTGTTGGGTGTTACTCTCATGCTCCCAAGTCAAAGCTAACTTGCGGCCATATCTGTGTTCTAGTCACTGAGATGGGGAAAGGAGGGAATGAATACATGCCCAATTATTTTAAGAGCAAGGCCCCAAAGTTGCACACATCACTTTTGCTCGCCTCTCATTGACAAGAACTTAATTACACTGCAACATATTTAACCAAAGATAGCCAGAAGACGTCCCTTCCAACTGGGTGGGCATTGATTTTTAGAATTAAAAGGAAGGGGAGAATGGTTGTGAGAGACAACAAGTATCCTCCTCTGTACCTGCAATGGCTGCCCATGCTTGCAGAATGAAATCCAAATCTTCTGTCATGGCCCAAGGTGATCTGGCCTCCAAGGGAACAACTCAACCCCTTGTTCCCTTGGGTGCATCAAGACATCTCTTCTTTCTGCTCCTGGAGACTTGAAAAGCATGTTCTTGCCCAAGAGAATTTGCACGTGGTTGCTCCTTCTGTTTAGAAAGCTCTAAGTTAGATCTTCCCAGGTCTGTCTGCTTCTCATTATGTAAGTTTCAGCTCAAAGTTTACCTCCTTCCCGAATTCTTTCTCACTTACTCTGTCCAAATTGTATAGGCTCCTGCTAGCCTACCTTTCCGTCAGGGTTCTCTGTTTTTTTGACTGTATCCTTTTTTACCTCTCTGAATTTATCTTACATTTTGTTTGCTTGCTTTTTACTTATTTATCATTTCTCTTCCCCCACACTACACCCTGGAATTAGAGCTTCCAGAGAGCAGGGACCTTGCCTGTCCTCTCTCTTACCCCAGATCAGTACAGAGGGCAGTTCCTGCCACATGGTCCAGACTCAAATATTTTGAATGAGTCAGTGGTAGCCTGGGATGCAGTACCAGCACTCTTAAATAAAAACTCTTCTCTTAAATTTTGGGAATAATCTACTGCTTCTCTCCTCTGCCCCTGAAGGTGTCCCATCTGACTACAGATATAGCCTCCTTGTGAAGGGTCCTGATTTCTTCTTCTGAGGCAGATGAATGTCACATGTTCTAGAACCTCATCTCCCATGGGAACAATTCAATCTGTGTTCCATTACTGTGATGGGTGTAAAACCTGCCTGCTACTTATAAGGGTCCCCAGAGACTTGGGGGAATGAATGAATTACCTGAAATAGGGAACTTTGAAAATGAGGTACAGAATGACTTTCAAACGGACTTCAATTAATAGATCTTCCAAATGATGTCCTTTCCCGAGGGCCTCACCGCCTCATTCCCGATGCATTTGGGGGAAGGTGAAAAGTATAATATTTCTAACAAGCAAGCCTAAGCATTAGAATTCCCAGAGAGTTACCCAGGATGAGAACCTGGCTCAATAATAATAACCCTAAATGTTATTTATATGTCATTTCTCTGCCAAAGCCATTGAGGTAGCTCCCAAAAGGACCATGCAGGAAAAATTCCACTGTCAGCATGTGCCAAGTCTTAATAAGTAAGGTTCAGGGGGTGTTAGTTAAAAAGAGATCATTTGGTGGCCTTTTCCCAGTTAAAATAAAGTCTGTTCGTGCAACGTGTGCTGCAGCAGTAAACTCCGGGCCAGCATCGTCTTCCTAGGACATTCCTTCAGGCCTATTTATCTGGGGAAGGCAGACTCCCATGCACATCCTGAGATTTTTCTCTGCTCAAAATAGAATTCCATAATCAAGAGCCGACTTTGCTAAAACATTGTCAGCTCCCATGGAGACAGGGTAGCAAAGGCCCTGAACACCATGGGGAAAGCCATCCAAGGGATGTTACTTTTCAAACAGTGCTTAATGCAGTATTAAGCAAAGATGATTTCTCTGGATCATGAATAAATGTGGCTGTCAGTATAACTGTCACTATTGAGTGAATTGGAACATCAGAAAGAGCATTTAAAAAACCCAGTAATCATTTTTACCCGTTACTTTACAAATACGTTCCTACTTACTGAATCCTATGGGAATAGAGATGCTATAAGAAAAAAAAAAAAAAAAAAAAAAGCTCTTCTTTCAAGTCATGCTGGAGAGGGAGTGTGCCAGAATGTCCAGGAGAGACAGTCAAGTTTCTAGTTCCATCTTAAGATTTGCAGTCTGATGGCTGATGGGGCTGGTCTTTTTGGCAAGACACGGCAGGCATGTTTTAGCTGGTACCTGATGGGCAGCCAGACCACTGAGCTGGAAGAGGGAGCTTATGGGTTACCTGCCAGTTCGGGTGGACCAGACCACCCGCATTGACAGAGTCTGTATGTTAAGCTGTTGACCTGGTGACCTGCAGAGTTCCAGGGAGTCCGTTTCTGCCCAGAGAAAACAGCTCTGATTGGCAATAGCAGCTAATGAATTCTTGCTTGGAGGCAAACATTGACTTCACCTTTGAGCCCCAAGGAGCCTTGGGAAAGCTCAGGCTACTCAAAGCTTTTAAAGGACTCTCACCTTTGAGCTGAGGATTTGGGCAAGATCTTATCAGTGGGAGGACAAGAGGTCAGCATTCTACAGGCAGGGGACTTCACAGGTGGTGGCGTCCTGCTACCTACCACCTACCCGTCGAGCAGGTCAATGCCTAAACCAGCTGCTTATCCGGTTTAAAGGAATTTCTAGCACTGAGGGTTCATGTGACCTTATGGAGGCACTCAGTGTGTTAGAGCCTGGGGCGGGGGGTAGGTTGTGACCATCTCACCTCCTTTTACAGAGAAAGAAGTTAAGGATCAGGGAGATGCCAAGGTCACTGAGCTCATTAACAGCACAGCTCAAATTTCAAGGACCAGCTTTGGTGATGTGATGGATAAATATAGCCTAACATTTTGTCATGAAAATGATCAGAAGCTCTGAAAACTGGGAGCAGATGCAGCTCCACGAGAAGCATGATAAGAATGCCCCCGCACACCTGCTGTGGAATGCAAGGGTGGGAACATTCCTCAGTTCCAGCAGGGAATATCAGCCCAAAGACTGATGATGCCCTCTTGGCTGCCATGTCTTGGCATGGACTTCTGAAGGTGGGAGGGAAAGCCGATGACCTCATGAGGAATGAAAAGGGATGCCAATTGTAGATTGCAAGCTGATCAATGTGCAGAGCTGCCATTGTTCCAATACCACTATAACCAGACATTGGGAAATGGGAGAAGAGAAAGAAGGAGGCAAAGGCAACGATGGGAATCTGCCTCAGTTACAACAGTGGGGACAAAGTCCAGAGAGAATCATTCAGAACTCTAGCCTTTGTCACTTAGTAGGTCTACAGTCCTTTATTTCTGAGAGTTTATACTGTGTGTGCATATTTCTGGTTAATACCTTAATTGAGCAAGCATTTCCTGGGGATCAATTCTGTCTAAGGCTAGAGCAATGACTGAGACACAGCCCTGGTCTGAACAATCTCAT
Source organism: Mellivora capensis (assembly GCA_004024625.1). Taxonomy (NCBI): domain Eukaryota; kingdom Metazoa; phylum Chordata; class Mammalia; order Carnivora; family Mustelidae; genus Mellivora; species Mellivora capensis. Next base: position 27,852 of record PISX010006488.1, on the reverse strand, counting down.
TGCTCAGTGGAGGAAGCCAAGACCAATGAGACAAACACCCTGTGAAAAGTGCTATAACAGTGGGTCGGAGGTGCTATGGAATGACAAAAGGGAGGAAGGACCAAAGTCTAATTGCAAAAATTGAGGACTACTTTAAAGAGGTGACACATCTACTGAGTCTTCTATTTCTTAGGGATAAAGCATGGGGCTCTTGTGTTCTAAGCCAGGGTTGGTCAGCAAACATTTTCTATAAAGGATAATGAATATTTCAGGCTTTGTGGGTCAAGCAGATCTGTTTCAACTACTCAAGTCTGCCATTGTAGTATGAAAACAGCTGAAGGCAGTATATAAATGAATGGTGGGTATGGCTGGGTTCCAATAAAACTTTATTTATGGAAACAGGTATGAGGTTGCTTGACTACAGGCCGTAGTTGACCACCTCACCCCGGTTCTAACCCCTTGATAGCTCAAAGTCTATCCCATTCTTGCAATAACCCTCTATGGTAGGTACAGATGAGAGAATTTAGGCAGCTTTCCCAGAGTGATAGAGCTAGTGAAGGGTGGAATCAGGATTTGAACTTAAGCCAGCTGCCTTTTGAGTTAAAAGCCCTTAACCACTCAGGCTTCACTCATCCTTCAGATATGCTTATGAATTGCTATCATATGTTTTCTCCTTTCTTCCCCTCCTCTCCCTGTGTCTTGTGTCTGGGTTCTTTGTCCTGAATATTCCCAATATGCCCAGCACAGCTCCAGGCACTCTGGAGAAAGCATCTAAAGAAGACAATGCAAAATCCCTGTGTTTGATTGGTTTACAAATCCATTGAGGAGCCAAGACATATACAAGGGAGGAATAAGGAAGTGTTGGGGGAGACAGGAAGACTTCCTTCCAACTCTGGAGAGCTCATCTCACATGGAGAGAGTGCATCCATGTGACACTGCTGGCTTCTCCCTCCCCAACCCTCTCAAGAGAGGAGGAAGAACGTATTCTAATTGGAAAGTCATGAAGGAGAAACTGGGTGCCAAACTCCTTCATTTCCTGTTCCCCTTGGGAGCTCAGCTGCTCCCAGAAGGCATTTGTTGTGCTCTGCTCCTCTGATACAAATGGTGAAAGGGCAGGCTCTGTCTTATGGAACAGCACTTTCCCCGGTGCTGCCTGTGATGGGACTATGCTGGGAATTCTGCTGGTCTAATAGCAGGTTTCTCCACAGCAGTGGTCTCCATATGCCCTTTTGCTTTTTCTGACTTCTCAATTACTTTGTAACTTTCTGGGCCTGCAGGGCCTTATTAATTGGGTCTATGGAATCCCCCAAGAGACAATGCAAGGCAACACTAGAGAAGTGATCTCTGCTTCCCCTTTCTCCTCAAGATAAAAGGCTGAGATTTCCAGTGCTATGGAGAGTTCAGAGGAGGGAGAAGAGGCTGCCTCAGAGGACTTAGGAAAAGGGCAGGAAGAGTGGTACATTCACCAAGTCTTCGGGGATGAATACAGTTTCGATAGGCTAAGCTACTTACACATACTTGTTGCTGCTTGGAGTCAGGACCTTGGGATGCCCACACTTGGAAATATTTTTCCATGGGGCTTTTTGTCTGGGTAGTCATTGGATCATAGAAATGTAAAATCAGAAAGAACTATAATGATAGTTGAGTCTAAGTCTACGGCAGCAGATCCCAAACAGAGGCTGCCTCAGAATCACCCAGGGAGTTAAAAAAAAATCCAGTTTCCACCCCCCTGAAGATTCTGATTCAGTAGTTCTGGGACAGGGGTAAGAGCAGAAGTATTTTTCCAGCTTCCTAGGTGATTAGGCAGCATGATTTGCTATATCTGGCAAGTGATCACCCAACATTCATTTCAACACTGCCAGTGACTGGAGCTCATGATCTCCCAAGATAGCCATTCCCGATATGGCACTTGAATATGGTACCCAGTAAGTTTCATTGCCTGGATTGCTTTTAAGTGTCGGGGCATAAGGAAATGCCCCGGCATGAGGAAATCTGCAAGAAGAAAGCATCAAGTTGTAGCAGCTGTCAGAGACACTCATCTTGCTCACCCAGAAACGTTTCCCTCAGTCTTGACCTGGTATCAGAACACTCTGGTCACGTCTGCACCTTTGCATTGGCTTTCAGCTCTACTAACTCCGGTCTCACGCTGGAGTGACCAGTAAATTCTGAGCTCCTGACCAGGGCTGGCTGCCTGAGCATCCCTGACTTAGCTTGACTCCTTTTTCCTTCCCTTTTCTGTCCCCTCTTTCCCTTTCCTTTCCACCTTTATTGAGGTGTGATGCACCATAAACTGAACGTAAATAAAGTGTATGGTGTGATGAGTTTTGACATATAGATACATCCATGAATCTGTCACCACAATCAAGATAATGAACGTATCTATCCCTCCCCAAAGCTCCCCTTGCCCCTTAGTTGTCCCTCCCTTCCACCTCCTATCTACATGTGACCACTGATTTGGTTTCTCCTCGACTGTTCTGACCAGAAGCTCTTACCTGGTCTTGTCCCAGGCCAGCCACCCTCCTGAAGCTAATTTCACCTACCAGTATGTGAGAGTCCCAGCCGCAAGCTTATCCCAATCCTACACCCTGCCTTAACCCTTCAGCTGGGATATGACAAGCCCAGTCCTGCCCTCTAGGGGGTCCTGGATGCATTTAATTCATCTTACACATGATAAGTCTTCAGTTAGTATTTCAATTTTGGTGGCTAACACAAAATTGTTGTGTTAGGGGCGGATGTGGCAGGTTCAAAGGACGGGGGAGGCCAGGGCAGCTGCAGCATATGAAGGCAAGCACATGCTAGGAGAGGGGGTTGGAGAGGAAGCCTGTAGTTTGCACACATGTGCCTGCAGATCATAGAAAGAGATAGCTATTACTACTAATAGCTGCCATTTACATATTATATACATAGCTATTCTCCACCAAGAATGGAATTATATTGAGTTATATAAAATAATAATAATAGTAACAAATATTTCTCTCTTATGCTAGCCATATGAGGAAGACCTTCACTTCTCCTTGTTGCCCATGAGAGGATATCATGACTGACTTAGTCAAATGTCTTGTGGAAATCTAGATATCCTCTGTCTGTGACTTTTCCGTGATAGCAATTTGAAATCCTAGCCCTAACAGGTTTTCTTTTCTTCAGAAATGCACTAATTCCCTCATTAGAAACTTTCCTGGTGCGGCATGGTGTGCTCAGGAGAAAATAAAGTGTTCTGTAGATTCGGAGTCACTCACAATATACTACTATTTTGTATTGATCTTGTTTCCAGTAGACAAGTAATTTTAGATGTTTCATAGACCGTCTGTAGTTCAAATAAATATTGCTTGACTGCTGTAAGAGCCTCTTGATTTGGCTGATTTCCAAACTGATCAGAAAGGCACCTCTGTTTGCCTTGGCAGGGATGTGAAAGGCAGGCTAACTCCTCCTACTCCCACAAGGACTATGTGTGAAGTGAGTTTTCCTATTCGGAATTTATTTCAGCCTTGAATCTGTGAAACTTTTGATACAGTTTTAGCATTTTCTTCTGATGAAAGGTGATTTTCTGGGTAAAAGGCAAGTAGAATGTTATAGAACTACTAGGATTTTTTTTTTAAGTAGCAAAGATGTTATCCGATGTCACAGTACACTTTACCCCCAAATGTAAAACAATACAAATTAGGTCTACATTAAAGATTTGGAAAATATCAATAATGATGAAAACAAAATATATTTCTTTCAAGGTGCTTGAAGCTAGTTTTATTCGGTTTCATAAACATAAACCATAAGTGAATCTAGTATTACTTTGCCGGAGGATCTCCACACTGTCTCAACCACTGGGACACATAATAATTAGCCTGTCATTGATCTCCAAGGCTCTCCCATGAGGCCCTCTGCACAGAATGATCTCTGGTTCTGCTCTGCCTCAGGCAGTTACTTCCTCCCTGTCAGTGGAATGTATACATTGGTTTTCTGTTGTTTTTCTTCAGATTGAGCTCCTTTACATACTCAGCTATTTATTCAACAAATATTTATTGAGCAGCTACTGTATTTTAGAAGCTAGGGATGCAGCAGCAAACAAAATAGAAAAAAATCATGGAGATTCTATTTTGACAAGGAGACAAAGAGTAAATGAAATACATCAGTATATATGATATAATATATGATGGCGAGTGCTGAGGTGAAAAATAAAGAAGAGAAAGAGATAGGAAGCTGTGTGTGGTGTGTGTGTGTGTGTGTGTGTGTATGTGTGTGTATGTGTTGGGAAAGGAGGGAGCTTACCATTTTATAAAGGGCATTTCACAGAACACAGCACTTAAAACTAAAGCTTATATGATTTGTTGGTGAGAGAATTCTAGGGAAGTCAGAGCAAGGGACAGGAGTGGTGAGGCAGGGAAAGGGGGAGAAGCAACGCAAAATTGCACCCCATGGGAGTCAAGTGCAACTGATCTCTGCATCTTCCAGGACTGACTCCCAAAGGCCATCGGAATGATTATGTCCCAGGGCATTCTGTCTGAAGTGAGGAAGGGAGAAGGGTTTGCTGTGAGCTCTGGTATCCCTTCGGGGTGTTAACTTCGGCAATTTGGGCCTTCATAGATGTGGGCAGCGAGCAGGTCCTATGGCATCTGCTACCTTGCCCAGGTAGGGAAGCCCTGAAACATAAGGCAAGAGGTGTATGGTGTAGGCCCAAAGGGAGGTGCTGCTGGGTTGTGTCCATGTGACACTGATGGGAACCCCCCACTGGGTGGGGCGCTACAGTAGCAGCTGGGGTAGAATTGGTGGCCCAGAGCCCTGGAAAGAGAAGCCAAGAGGCTCTGGGTTGTGGTATACTGGTGTCTGATACAGATGGAGTGGCAGAGGTGGGGGGGCCCATGAGGAAGGTGACATTTAAGTAAAGGCCTGAAGCTATGTGATTTTGTGGGAAAAGAGCACTCCTGACAGAGAGAATACATGCAAAGTGGTCAGGTGGGGGCGGATGTGGCAGGTTCAAAGGACGGGGGAGGCCAGGGCAGCTGCAGCATATGAAGGCAAGCACATGCTAGGAGAGGGGGTTGGAGAGGAAGCCTGTAGTTTGCACACATGTGCCTGCAGATCTTAGAGGATCTGGGTTTTGCTCCAAGTACAATGAGAAACCACTGGGCAGGGGGGAGGTTTCTGCAGAGTTCTGGCGTGAAATGACTAGGATTTCAAAAGCATCAGTCTGATTTGCATTATGGTTGTGACAATGATATATCACTTTGCACCTTTTAGAATGTCTAAACTAAAAAAGACAAAAAGTAACAAGTGTTGGCGAGGATGTGGAGAAAAGGGAATGCTTGTGCACTGTTGGTGGGAAGGCAAACTGGTGCAGCCACTGTGGAAAATAGTGTGGAGGTTCTGCAAAGAATTAAAAGTAGAAATCCCATATGATCCAATTATTCCACTGCTGGATATTGACCCAAAGAGAATTAAAACACTACTTTGAAAAGTTATATGACCCCTATGTTTATTGCAGCGTTATTTACAATAGTCAAGATACGGAAGTAACCCAAGTGTTCACAGATATATTAGTGGATAAGGAGGATGTGGTGGCTATATACAAAGGAATATTAGGCAGCCTGAAAAAGGATGTGATGATGCCATTTGAGCAATGTGGATGGACCTAGGAGGTATTTTACTAAGAGGAATAAGTCAGACTGAGAAAGACAAATGCCATATGACTTCACTCATAAGTGAAATCTAAAAACACAAGTGAATAAGCAAACAAACAAAAAGCGAATCAGACCTTAAATACAGAGAACAAATGGATGGTTGCCAGAGGGGAGGCAAGAGAGATGCCTCAAGGGGAGGCAGAGATGGTTCCAGAGGGAAGATGGGATGTTGGGCAAAAATGGGTTGAAGGGGAATGGGAGATACAGGCTTCCGGTTATGGAATGAATCAGTCACAGGAATAGAAGGCACAGCACAGGGAATATAGCCCATGATATTGTAATAGCAATATATGGTGACAAATGGCAACTACACTTGAGATGAGCATAACATAACCTCTAAAGAAGTTGAATCGCTATGTTGTACACCTGACACTAATGTCATATTATGTGTCAACTATACGCAAATAAAAACATTTAAGAAAAGGATCAGACTCTGTGCTGCTATGTGGATAGTAGCCTCAAGAGGTTGTAGAAGCAGGGTGACCAATCAGGGGGTTACTGCGGGGTTCAGGCGGGATGCTGGTGACTTGGACCAATGTGCAGCAGAGCAGGTGATGAGAAGTAGCTGGATTCCAGATATACTCTGAAGGACTGTCTGCTGGATTAGAGATATAGGACGTGAGAGGAGAAAGCTGCCAGAGATGCTTCCAAGGTTTCTGTTCTGAGCAAGTACAAGAATGGACTTACCACTGGGATGCTTGGGTGGCTCAGTTGGTTAAGCTGTTGCCTTCGGCTCAGGTCATGATCCCAGCATCCTGGGATCGAGTCCCACATCGGGCTCCTTGCTCGCCAGGGAGCCTGCTTCTCCCTCTGCCTCTGCCTGCCACTCTGTCTGCCTGTGCTCGCTCTCTCTCTCTCCCTCTCTCTCTGACAAATAAATAAATTAAAAAAAAAAACACTTAAAAAAAAAAGAATGGACTTACCACTTACTAAAATGAAGAAGACTACAAAAAGATCTAGGTTCAGGGCAGAATATCAGGAGCCCAGCTTGGGATGTCTAGTGTTTAAGAGAGCGAGGAAGCGGCTGGATAGTGGGGAGAGTCGGACCAGAGATGTAACTTCGGGAGCCAGCAGCAGACAGATTATACTAAAGGCCACCAATCCAGGTGAGATTAACCAGACGGTGAGTAGAGGTAGGACAGCACAGAGGTCTAAGGCCTGAGCTTAGAGGTGTTTAGAGTTTGGGAGGATGAGGGCAAACTAGCAAGATGAAGAAGGAATGGCCAGAGAGAGAGGGAGAACCAGGGGTGTGCAGGAGCCTAGGGGCCAAGTACAGTCAAGTCTTCAGATGTTTGTTGATTGTGGAATAATAGCAGTCTGGTGGAAAAGTGTCCCTTCCATTTGTGAGCACCTCTGAAAGTTAGAAGTACCCTGAAGTCCCCCTTCATTTCCTTATCTGTAAAATGGCAACAACAGCTTTCTTAAAACTGTTGTTAAAAGATTCAACAAAGAGCCTCATAAACCATTATGTGTTATACACAAAGAAGGCTTCATACCATGGTAGTTACACTGATGAGTTCAATACTCAATCTGGTCCTTGTCTCTTTCTTTCATTATCTCTTTTTCCTTTCTGTCTTTTTCTTTTCTCTTCTCCATCCTTCTTTTCATTAATTAATTAATTGATTAATTAATGCGGAGGAAGAAGAACACAAAGGACAGAGTTATGCATTAAAGACTTTTACCTCGGGCATGTATCACAGGATGTTAAATGTGGCTTTTAATGTTCTTTCTGAGTTTTCAGTTTTGGCCAAGTTCCCACAAAGCTGAGAACAGTCATGTCATACCACCCACAGAAGAAATACTAAGAGCTTGTGAATCTTAGCTCATAGCCTACCTTGAAGTATATAAGAAACCCTTGAAAGAGGCAGAAATCAGAGAGAGAGAGAGAGAGAGAGAGAATTTCTTTGGAGAGTTGTCAGGGTGTGGGGTATTTCCTTCACATAGAGCTGAGTGAGCCAAGGGAAACTTTCATGGGTCTTGCCACGTGTCCCTAGACATCTGGGGACTCCAGGGTCTGCCTCCGCATGCATGTCTGAAAATCTAAAGGCTGGAGACTGGCTGAACCGCTGGCCAGCCCCAGAGCGGAAGGCAGCCCAGTGAATAGCTGAACATACAGTTTTGACCACACTGAGCAAACCCAATGGAAGGTCATCTCAAAAGGGACCCTAGCAGAGAGGACCACTGGACATGGCAGGGTGGGGCATTGCCTGATGCCTGGGGAGGTTATAAGGGGCAAATGAGTTATCAACTCCAGAGTTAGATTAAAGTCTGTTTTCTAACTTGGACAAGTGATGTATCATCTTTGTGCTTCAGTTTCCTACCACGCTGTAATAAATCTATTCCCAGGGAGAACTAACACTGGATGACATCTATGTAGGTCTTTCAGACTCTTTCCTCAAATGCTTCTTGTTCTGATCTCAAGCCCAAAGGTCTTGAACCAGACACAGTGAATTGGAAGGGAAGTTAAGGAGATAGAGGGCTTCGTCCCTCCTAAGATGTTAAGGCTCTTCCTCTCCCACTTTCCCCCAATAAATTCCTAACCTAACGCAGGCTCAAGTGGAGGAAAAGGGAAGGAACTTTAAGTAAACCACAAGAAAAAAAATATGGGTAAAAGATTGCATTGGTCTGGCCAGGAAGTCTTAGTATCTGAGAAGGACTGGGGACACTATAAAATTTGCCTGGGGTGTCACTCAGGGTGGGGAGGACTGAGAGCACAGTGGGTTCTAAGGGGGTCCTTGTAGAAAGAAACCAAGTTATATCTGCTTGTGGCCAGTCATGTCTGATAAACTCATTTGATAAATACAAGTTTTGCGATTGTTTTGAAAATGGCTTTTCTAGCAATTGCTTCCAATTCCACCCGAAGGTCTTTGGAGCAGAAAAATGTCTTTCAACCCTCTCACTGCAGGGCTTGGGTAAGCAGCGGTAGTCACTTCCCTTCTGTGACTTCTAAATATTGCTTGAAATACTGGAGTCTCCAGTTCTTCTAGGAGAAAACCGGGCATATTTTGAGATGAGGAAAGGTGGAATATGTTGGCCTCAATGTGAATGATCCATAAAGAAGACTTGAAAGACCTTTCGAGTAGCTGTGATTTTTGAGAAAACCGTTGGCTGAGTTATTCCCCAAGGTCTGGGAATTGTTCTGGGGGTTTTCTATGTGTCTCGGCAATTCCTTATTCCTGAGCAATTTTTAAATTTTATTTATTATTATTTTGTTACTACCATACTTATTCCAGGAACTCCTCCTATGGCTCAAAACATCTAGCTAATATTTGAAGTTGCCCCTGAATTGTGTGTCTTCTTGGCCTTACTGTTCAGGTATCTTTCACTTTGGCAAATAATAGTTACCAGCTGTGCTTAAAATATGGAGCCAATGCTTTAGGATGGACGCAGAAGACGGTCTTCCTGCAGGACAGATGGCACCTCCGGCATTACTCAGATCAGCCATCTAAGCCCATGTGGCCTTGGATGTGTGCCTGAGGTCAAGGGTCAAACAAACTTGTAAGTGGGCCTGAGGCCAGTGTAACAGATGGGTGAAGATCGAGAGAGTCAGCAGACCACAGAGGGACCAAATAGGGTCTGTGCACAAGGAGGGACTATCACATTTTACTCTCTCCCCATGAGGCCCTGGTACTTAAACACAAAAATTGTGGCTTACCACAGGAGTCAGGCATTAATAGAGAGATTTCTACACATCCCCAGTCGAATGCCCTCGAGCTTAGAATCAAGTGAGAGAGCTCTGAATCTCAGCCTTTATCTGAATTGACCAAAACAGCTCCTGTGGGGCCGAACACTGGACTATGTCTGATCATTTTCTCTTTCCAGGAAAATACTGAGGTTAGAGGGTATGCTCTTAGTCAGAGCAGTCCTGGGTGATGGGGACCCTGGAGCCATGGCCCCTGATGGCCAAGGGACAGAACTGAGGGTGGGCGTGAGGCAGCCTGGGCCAGCGGAAGAAATGAGTTTTCAGGACTTTCCCTCTGCCTGCTTTATGACATCCCCCTTCTCTCTCTTTCTTTTGCAGAGTGTGCTGTGAACACCCCGTTGGTTGTACCACTGACATTCTGGCTTGCCTTTCTCTGGGTCCTGCCAGTCAAGTGTCACGGGAACCCCTGCAGGGGACGTGGCTGGGACAACAAAGAACATTATGTACTGATATGTGGATCTAAATATATTTTTGCCCAACAGGCAATATCATTACCTGGCCAGGAAGGTAGAAAATGCAAAGATGCCCATGTGTGCGTTCTGGGCCATGTGAGCACATTTCCAGGGAAAGATGGCGGCCGCCTCGCTAAGTAGTATGGCTAGGGGTTTGGGAGATGGAGAAGAAGAGGAAATGGACCCTAGGCTGACAGATGAGCTGCTGATGGCAAAGGAAATGCACCATGGCTGGCCTGTGCTCTTCCTCATTCCGGGAGACAGGAAAAGCAAATAAGAGGGAGAGCTGAGTGCACCGACCCCTGACTCAGGTCCACTGAGGCAGTATAACTGGTTTCGAGAGACACGACTTCCTTCACTGAGGGAAGGAGTCTTATCATGATGTGCAATGCTCAGGAGGAGAATCAAAGAGCCACCAGATAGAAGAGCTGGGAAGTAGGAGGGTCCCAGCATCACAGGGGTAGCCCCACTGCACACCACCAGAAAGAGGCCGATGCCATAGTCAATACCATACTCAGAACCCTGGCTCTTTACCTCTTTCTGGAGCCGACTTCACAAACCCTACTGTTTGTGAGACATTGTCCTCGGTGCTCTACAACTATCAATGGATTCAGTTCTCATGGCAATCCTAAGACCTAGGTACTCTGATCATTTGTGTTTTGTAGATGAGAGCTTAGGGTCATGTGGCTGGTGTGATGCAGACTGGGATTTGAATGCTGGCTCTTCATTATTCAGCTTTGTTTTCTATCCCATAACTCCAGCTGATTAACAATGCACATACCTTTGGGTCTTTCTGCTCCATGAGACGGGGAGCTGCCTGTGGACCAGGATCATGTCAGCATCACCTTCGTTTCCTCTGACAAGGAACGCAGTGCCAGGTACCTCGTTGGCACTCAGTGAAAGTATTTTTAAACCACATTTCTCAGTGCCAACGGCCATGCCATTATCTCTTCCGTGGCGTGAATTTTAGAACAAATGGCTTTCATTTTTATTTTGTACCCTGGCTGCCAATCAGACTGTTTGCCACACTTCCCCTGGGGCTCTGTGTCCTTGACTCTTCCTGAGTGTTTACTATGCAGGAAGCAGCTCAGGTTGAACAGCAGGCTGCCAACTAGGTGTGACCCACCTCTCAGGTCTGTTTGTTCCAGCCACAGATAGCCACCCACGGCACAAACAGCACTTTGGAAAGCATCTCCTCCCTCAAGATTCCTCTCCTCTGCCCTGGGAAGTTGCCTAGCAACCTTCCTCCTTCTGCTTCCCGCTTCCCGGGGAGCCATTCCTGTTTCTACCACCCCATCACCAAGCCCCCAGACTCTCTTCCATAGTGTTGACCCCTTGCATCTCTCTGCCTCATTATGAACCCATCACCAAACTTGATACGGGATCAGTTTTCAAAACAAACTCAGCCTGACCCAGAAAGCATCTGTCATTTTCTCATCTCCTAGATCTTTGTAGAAGTCTTCCTAACTTCCTTTTAATATTGACCTCAAGATCAAACTGCCAAGGAAAGAGGCAAAAATCCTCAAGCCAAAACAAAAAGCCTACTGACTGGAATTTCCTAAGACATATATTCAGGCTTCAAATCACTTCTCTCCCCCTTTTAAAAAAAAAATCAGATCCTACCATACACCCATCATGCATGATACCATCACACATGTGGTCTTAACACCCAGGACATGAAGACGGGATGGGACACAGTGTAGGAAAGGAACCTGAGATATCTGCACTTATCCTGGGAGCAGCCCGGTAAAGGGGTATGGGTCACTTCAAGGACAGCCTGGCTGGGTGTACCTTTGTCATTTGTCCAAGAGGAGCTGATTTCAGACTCTTTTAAGATTGCCCAGTATAGTTGTTTAGGTAGCACACACCTCACAGCCTGCACAACCCTGCGGGGCAGCTCTGGGCCATTTAAAGCTCCTAGTTATTTGGTTGTAGGGAGTGTCCTTCTCCCGTTCATCCTCCCGTTTGTATGTCCACACACTGTCCTGCCTACACAGGTAGTCATTTGTAAAACCACATTTGCGTGATATTGGTCTTGAGATTGACAGAGAGTGTGAGCAGTGGGAGGGGAATAGAGGGAGAGGGAGAGGGAGAGAGAGAACCTCAAGTCGACTCCGTGCTGGGCATGGAGCCCGACATAGGGCTCAGTCTCACCACCCTGAGATCATGATATGGGCCAAAATCAAGAGTCAAACGCTTAACTGACTGAGACACATAGGTGCCCCCACATCACATTGGACTTACTATCAATTAAAAAACATTCCAATCTGTATATCTTCTTTTTCCTGATGGCTGGTTTCCCAGGAAAGGAGGGGTAAAGGAGGTGTGGAAACTGGGGTGCCTTCAGATCTAAGCCCAACCTCACCTTTCCTGGCTGAATCCACAGTCACAAGTTCTCTCATTCCATGCATACAATGCCGCATGTCTAAATCCAGATCTGACAGCAGAAGTGTAGGAGTGGGCAGGTGGGAAACGCTAGGTCCTGAGTCCAAAGGGATCTGCGCAATTTAATAATAAGTATCTTTATCTAAGCTCCCCATCCCCGTGGTAGTTCCACTAGACTAGTTATTTCTTTGTTATCTCTTAGGCTCAGAAGACCGGGTTCTGTTAGAATTACTGCTCCAATGCACAATAGGAGAAGTGGAGGGCACAGACGTGGCTGGCAGAGTGAGAGCATGCACAAATTTATGTCACCGAATTAATTCTTCTCTACAGTTTGTCTTTCCTGCAGAATTTCTTTCAAGGTGGTAAGTGTTGAGCTTTGGTGGAAACTTTGCTAAACAGAACAAGACCGGGAGAGATGCCGTGTCATCCTTGGGAAAGGTAGGTATCTTACTAGTTTTATATGACTGTTACATTGATCATAATCACTATTACTTACTGAGTGCTTGCTCAATGCCAGGCACTTAGATAAATAAATACTTTATAGTAATTTTCTTACTAGGTTCTTTCAACAACCCTGCAAAGTAGGTACTATTAACTTTTCTCATTACACAGATGAGAAAACAGAGGCTTACCGAGACTAGGTAAACTTTAGTGACTGGCGCTCATCCGGATGTCAGAGCCTGAAGCCTTCTTCCAAGTGACTTAGGGTTAACTTGAGTAACTCATTCTGCTCTGAAGCAATTCCTTCCTAAAGCAGAAAAATCTACATGCAACAAAATACAAAATCAGGAAACACTAGTAATTACTAACATAGACAGCAGTGCCTGGGAATTATATCTCCCGGATCCTTCAAGCCCTCTGGGGACTGGGTTCATTTTTTTTTTTTAAGATTTTATTTATTTATTTGACAGAGAGATCACAAGTAGGCAGAGAGGCAGGCTGAGAGAGAAGGGGAAGCAGGCCTCCTGCTGAGCAGAGAGCCCGATGTGGGACTCGATCCCAGGACCCTGAGATCATGACCTGAGCCCAAGGCAGAGGGTTAACCCACTGAGCCCCCCAAGCACCCCTGGGTTCATTTTTAATACAACCTTCCCCCGTCTCTTCTCAGGCTCCTCCTAATGCACTGCCTTGGAGGACACATATCTGATTAATTTCAAGAATGTTCCAATGAACCTGTTATCCCTCCACTTCTCTTTCTGGTTGGCACAGTAAAGGAGAAGTAATGGGATCTCCAGATTGAGAGAGAATCTTGAAGAATGGCTAAGCCCCTGATGCCCCCGGCCCGGCTAAAGCCCCAGCCACAGGTTCTTCCCTTCCATGCTTGCCGGGAGTTTGTACTCTTGGAGCCACCACATTTCCAGCAGAAGTAAAATTAACTGCAAGGTCTGGTTGTTACTCCTGAGGATTCAGAGTTCACAGGTAAGGGAATGGAATTCAAGAGAAACAGTAAGGCAATTCTTTCCTCAAATCATCTGTAATCAGGTTTAGGTTAGAATAGGGAGACATAGAACCACCAAACTTCCACAAAAAACAAGAGTCCTCTGGGCTCCAAGACTCAGGAGTATAAACCCATCGTATCAAAATTTGCTCCAAGACAGTTTTCTATTCTTCTCCACAGCAGCCCCACACTGTTGTGTAAGTTGAACACTGAACAATCTAGGGAGCATGATCATGAACATTATAGGTATGGAAGACTTGTTTATTTTCTGCAACAAATTTCTGGCATATAGCAGCAAATTATCTTGATGAAGGGGTGCCTTGTTCTAATTTGTACAGAAGTGTCATATGGGCTAGAGGTGATACTATTACTCCTTGTAACGAAAACAAGATTGGTTCAGTGACAGGAAAACCCTGAAGTGGGGATTGTGTTAGACAGGAAGTCTGTATGGAGAAGTGAGAGAGCACCTGGGTTTGAAGCCTTCTTTGTTTGCCAGGAACCAACTTTGACTCTCATAAGTTCAGCTTCTGAGTCTTAGTTCTTATCTATATCATGGACAGAATGGTGACAGTACACATATCGCAGGTTCATTGTTCAGATTAAGAATATACATATGTGACAGAAAAGCATCAAGAAATGAAATGAACTTTTAAAAATCTCTGTTCCCTCCACCACACACACACGTGTACACATATGTATGTGTGTGTACATGTGTGTATATGCCAGACTGTAACTATCCATCTAACTATCTAGCTACTTATTATCTATCTATACCTATCTATCCATCTATCTGTCTACCTATCTACCATCTATCTATCACCTGTTCTACATCAGGCACTGGAGAAATCATAGCTGTTTCTATTATAAATCAGAAGAGTCCAACTTGAAATCAAGATTCTTGGTTGGCGACATGTCACAGCAGTTCTGCTCATGTTCCCCAGCTGGCCCCCAAAAAGGAAAATGCCCTTCAGGTGATGGAATTGGTCAAGAAACTCAATGTAACATCAAGGTCATCTATAGCAATACCAAGGACAATACCAAGGACATTAAATACTAACACTAGAGGTTTTAGAGAACTCATTGTTTGCTGTGATAAAGTTATGTTGGGTTGAAAGAAGAAAATAAATAGAAGATGGCAGGATTCTGAGTAGGTACAAATATTCATCTATTTGTTCTTTGACCAATTGCTTACTCTGTGGTGGGCACTGGGTTAGGAGCCGTGGAAGCAGAGGAAAAGGTGTTAGTGTAAGTTAGGTTAAAGTAACAAATAAATCTAAATAGAAAATACCTCAAGATCATAGAAGATTATATTTTTCTCATATGAGTATTCTGAGAGAATTGAGGGAGACACTTTCCTCCCATCCATGGGGTCCTTCCGTCTGTGGCTTCTTCATGTCTGAAGATCTCATCTTCATCCACAACTAGCCAAATAAGGGGAAAGAGCATAGAGGACCAAGTGTGGAGATTTTTAATGGGTCAGGGCAGGAAGTGGCCCAAATCACTTCCACTCACAGTGCACTGGGGAGGGCTAAGCCTTATGGCCATACCTAACCACACAGGAGCCTGGGAAATACTTATCTTTGTGCCCATGAAGGGAAGAACAAATATTGTTGGACAGCTAGTGATGAATTCCCCAGGAGGACAATCCCGGGTGATGGAGCCATACCATAAGATGACTTAGAATTGCTGAAAAGCAGAAAGAACCTCTAAAAAACCTAGGATTGGACATGGGGAAGGCGGGCGCAGTGTTGTGTTCTAAACAGAGTTACTAGGATGCCTATGAACTGAAAGGGACTTGGCCATTTCAAACAGACAGGCCTAGCTTTATGTGTGCACAAGGGAAAAAGATACTTCAGCAACCTAGGAGGATGCCACCACCAGTGTTGCTGTCCTTTGGCACCCAGGATACCTTCCTGACCTACATCAGACTGGTTCCAAACAAGATCAAGTTGCTCAACCTTGGTCTTGCTGAATATATTTCAACTCTGTCCTCTATGCGGAATGGGGAGGCCTCACTGACTTTGAAGAGAAGTTCTACAGGGGAAATGGGTGTGACAAAAGACAGGTATGTAGGAGCTCAAGGCTCCTGACACCCATCTCTAGCTTACATGGAATACTGTCGGATCACCTGGCTCTGAATTCTAATCCTTGTAACTGATCTGTGGATGGATGGAGGGCAGAATTCTAAGATGGACTCCAAGATTCCTGTCCCCTAGTGTACACACCTTGTATGATCCCTTTGTGTGTGGAACCTGAGTATATGAGGAGATAATGGCTCCCTTGGAAATGTTATATTCAGTGGCAAGGGTGTTGAGATAGGTACTCTTGTTACATTATATTATATGATACTCTGTCGTAGCCCATGGAGAGACATCTCCTGCTGGGTTTGAAGAAAGATGTTGCCATAATTGTAAGAGGGCCAGGTGTCTAGGACCCATTGAAGGTCTCTAGAAGCTATGGCTGACCTCTGATTAATAGTCAACAAGAAAATAGGAACTTCAGCTCTAAAATTGCAAGGAACTAAGTTCTTCAAGCCCCCATGTAAGCTTGAAAGAGCACCCGGAGTGTCTCACAAGACTGCCCACACCTTGATTTCAGAGCAGCAGGCCCAGCGTACTTGTGCCTAGACTCCTAATGCACAGACACTTTGATATAATAGGTTTGTGCTGTCTTAAGCTGATAACTTTAAGGTAATTGATTATACAACAATAGAAAACTAGTAGAGAGTACTTGAGTAAATCAGCTTCTCTGAGCCTGGTTTTTTTTTGTTGTTGTTATTGTTGTTTCTTTGTTTTTGTTTTGTTTTGTTTTGTTTATTATAATCTCTAAAATGGATGTTCCTTTGAGATTTATGGCAAGAATCACATGAGATAATGTATCTAAAAGTGTCTTATGCATTATCAAGTTACCAACACTGTTAAAGAGGACTTATTAATAATAGGCACTAAGGTCATAAATTAACATTGAGGGGAAAATAAAGTACTAAGAATTTATTTTTAAAAAGTGTATCTAATTAGTATTTATTTTTAGAATTCATTCTGGTTTTCTCTGCTATTTAATGATCTATTTTTCTCTCCTTAGTAATCAGAGTTAGCAAGGCCTTCTGGCATGAGACACAGTGTGATTCTGAGGATGCAAACCAGAATGTCTCCAAGATGGATTGCATTGTGTAGGTTACTCCTATTTAAGAAGTAGTTGCAAGAAGGATCTGAACATGTTCTGCCCTCCAGCCAGCTCGAGTTCCAAATCTTGTTGGAGTTGCCTTAATAGTGAAAATAAAAGCTGGCCTAAAGACTTAAGGACAAGACAGAATCAACAGAAACTATCAGTGTTGTTGGCACATACCCTTTGAATGATTGTTTAATTTGAAAAATCCTCTGTGGCTTTGTCTATTTTATTAGTCTTGGGGATCCCCAGGGGTCTACAGACCACACTTTGAAAACTGCTGCCATACAAATCCAGTACTGCAGGAGATAGTGAACATGGTAGGAATGATCTGGAATGCAGCTCCTGATAGCAAACACAACTCCTGGATTAAATGAGATCATTCAAGTAATCTGTTGAGGTCAAAACTGTCTTTATAATAATACTAAGATATTTGCCTTTGTCTTATCTTGACATTTGTCATGATGTTGCAAACTGGTTCCTTAGCACAAATCAGGCAGTGGTACCAAATTGCCAGAAAATCACAGTAAAAGAAACAAATGTTAAAAACCATTATAAAACCAAAGCCAATTCCATTTAAGAATGTTCTTGATTAAGTGATAAAAATTAATTGTATTAATTCTCAGCTTCTGAGTGCATACCTTTTTAATACGCTGCGGGACAAGATGAGAAGTAAGCATAAAACCCTTATATGGCATGCTAAATTATGATGATTGTTTTGAGGAAAAACAGTTTGTGATCATTTGAGTTGTAAGCTAACTAGCTACTTGTTTCCCCCATGGATCATCATTTTTGTCTGAAAGAAGAGCTTACTAACTATGGCTGTTTGGACTTGAGTATTAGGCAGACATTGTCTCAAAAATAAACTAAGTGAGACTGTCACTTTGAGGGAATCAACAGACAGTATTAGCCACTGAAGATAACATTTGAGTTTTCCAGCAAAAATGAGGGAAGTTAGAATTTTGGAAAACTTGTTGATAACTTTCTAATTCTTAAAGACTTTTCTGATACACTTGTAGTGATATTAATGACTGTGATTTTAAATTTCATATAATGAAATGTGTCAATAGGTAGAAGATCTGCATAACTTAATGAATCAGTATTTTCCAATGACCAGAATTTTAATACAATGTTATAAAACCATGCACAGGCAAAAGAGCCAATCAAAATGGATTTGAAGTAGAGCAATGTGTTTACCATAACAGGGTATGAAAAATTCATGGGTATGTTTTCATTTCCATATTGCAACTAACCTTTAGAAACTGCCACTTGTTGAGGGGCACCTAGGTGGCTCAGTGGGTTCAGTGTCTGCCTTCAGCTCAGGTCATGATCCCAGGGTCCTGGAATTGAGCCCCACATAGGTGGGCTCTCTGCCTCTGCCTGCTCTTGTGCTCTTTCTCTTCCTCTCCCCCTCCCAAATAAATAAATAAAATCTTCTTAAAAAAAAATCGCCACTTGTTGAGTTTTACTGTAATATCAAAGAAGAATATTCACGATTTCATGGAAATCTATTAAAATATATCTTCCTTTTCCAACTACATATCTGTATGAGGCTAGATTTTCTTTATAGATTTCAACCACAAAATATTATAACAGCTGTCTTTTATTAATGTGGACATTAAAGGGATTTGTAAACATGTGATATAATGCCATTCTTACTGCCTTTACCTTCTGTTCTGGAAAATAAAATTATTTTTCATTAAAATAAATTATTTACATTAACTTCTAATGGGGTTGCTATTCTTTTTTAGTGAATTAATAAATAAATGCTGTCTAAACCTTTGCTTTAATTTCCAACGTGGCAGACATTGACAGAAATAATCTACATAAACAAAAACTCTTGGAGATCTATGGTATGCTGAATAGTGGCCTGCTAAAATTGTCCACATCCTAATTCCCAGAACCTCTGGATGGCACTTTATGTGGCAAGGAGAACTTTATAGATACGATTAAAGATCTGAGATGAAGGTTGTCCTGGATTATCTGGATGGGGCTGATGTAATCACACAGGTCCTTATAAGAAGCAGGTGATCAGAGGGAGCAGTGGGAGATGTGATGACAGCAACAGAGATTAGAGATGTGAGGGATCAGATCAGGAGTCAAGAAATACAGGTGGCCTCAAGAACCTGCAAAAAATGCAGAAAGAGACTCTCCTCAAAGCCTCCAGCAGGAATCAGCCCTGTTAACATTAACTTTAGCCCTTCTAACTTTCAAAACGTTAGGTGATATGATTTCATTGTTTTAAGCCCTAAGTTTGTGGTAATTTGTTACAGCAGAAACTAGAAAGCTAATATAGAGTTCTCAGTGATTTTTAAGAGTGTTAAGGGGTACCAAGACCAAAAAGTTTGAAAACTACTCCTCTGTGGTAAACTTAGGACAGCTTCAGTGGAATAAGACCCTGGGCAGAGTGGAATGGCTCAAATCCTTCCCCATGGTCCACGGGTGTAAGACTAGTTTAGTCTTCTCCAGAGCCCCAGAGTGATCCCGATAACCTTGGAGCTCCTTCAGGACTTGGAACGTAGAACATGCTCCACAATCATATATAAATGAAAGAATTAATGAATAAATAGTCCCCCTGCTCTTTGTCACTTAAACAGCCTATCAACACAATCCCATGATTTATGGAGGTCCTATTCAATGTCAGACACTGTTAGGCCATTTAGCACTATTACTTTTGTTCCATACAACCATGCTGCATGGGCAGTCCCCAAGGGCCGAGGGATCTGCCCAAGTGACACCTAATAAGTGGCGGGGCCCAGTGTTGAATCTGTGTCAGTCTGGCCCGCAAACCCACGTTCTTTCCTCCATAAGCTCCACGGATTTGGATAGATTTACCCAACATCGAACAGGCAGTAAGTTGCAGTAGGTATTTCTGTATTATGTCCCATTAATATTTTCTGGCCAGAAAGTAAGGATGAGCCTAATCATAAAGACAGGTCTGAGTGGGGGTGGGCAGATAGGGAGAGTGGGTAATTACCATTTCTTGAGTGCCTACTGCTATCGCTCACTTGCATTTCACCAAGCTCACATGTTCAGCATCGGCCAAAACGCCTAGGCAATTTATCCAAAACGCAACTTGTTTTCATGTGGATGAGTTTCTTCCCCTTGGATTTTAAATGAAAGGAATAGATAAGTTCATAGTAGGGAGACAATGGCTCAGTTGCTTGTATATCTGTGACAAGCATTATCTAATACAATTTACCAGAAATTGTTATCATTATCGCTTGTCTTCTGGCCGCAGCTCAGCATTCAGAATGGAGTGTTACCATGGTGCCTCTGATCTGTAGCAATTTTTCCTTTTGTTCTGTTTCATTGGTAAATATTTTCTTGTGTTGCCCTTAACCTAAAATAAAACAGCTGAGGACTGACCGGTCCCTTGGTGACCTTTAGCAGTTTCTCCACTGTTGGATGGCTAATAAGTTAATTAAGCTTCTTGTTAATTAAGTTTAATAATTAGCTTTGGTATGGTCCTACCAAATGGTGATTACCTTGGCCACGGGCTGTTACCTCCGCCTGTCAGTCAGAACGTGTGCCCACACTGCTAAGGGGGCACCCCGACCCTGTTGGGCAAGAGATAAGAACTTCGCCAGATGTCTTTATCTCTGGGAGAGCAGGACTCCAGAAATGGAAGAACAATTTGTGTCCAACCTCTTAACGTCCAAACTTCTGGCTTTCTTAAGATATCTCTATTTTAATGAGGCATTGGCAGAGTGAGTCATCTTGTCTTAATTTAAAGCCTACTCCAAAAGACAGATCTGGTTAAAAAGAAGTTGACAGATTTTGGAGGTTTTCTTTTCTTTTCTTTCTTCTTCTTTTTTTTTTTTTTTAAAGGAAAATTTCCTCTTTTAGAAAGACTGACTCACGAGAAGCCATCAATGGTAAATCAGTGTCTATGCTAGAATTGCCTTTCAAGTAAAATATTTTCCAACCCTGCACTTGCTTGGCTTGTTCACGCCTAGAGACTCTAATGGCTCCGTAAGGGCATGGGCAGAACCAGCCAATGAATAATGAACCTGGGTTTGAAAGCAGCACGTAGCTCTCTCCGGCCGCCACGTCTTGCTAATAACTTTTAGAACTGTTTGATGTCAGGCGGCACAGAGTGGAGATGATACTTGTCAGCTAATTTGGCTTTTAATACTTCGAACATCCTGACTGTTCTGAGGTTTTTCTGTAGCCAAATTGTCTTGCCTGTTAAATTTGTAATGTATTTAGGGAACTTCATTTTACATGTTTAGAAAAACGGCCTTGAACACTCGTGGGCGCTTTCGTGGGAGAGCCGGGGGCGGCCCAGAGCCTGTGCTGACAGGGAGATAGTGGGGGGTCACGGGGCAGGGGAGCCAGACCACCTCCCTTGGAGGACTTGCTGTGTTTCTGTTCAGGGCTTCAGGAGAAAAAAAAAATCCAAAATGTGGTATTTTTAGTTCCCACTCACTCCTTGACTATGAATAGGAATATGATTGAAATTTCCACCAGTGTTCAAAGCAGACTTACCTTTAAAGCAAATGTCAAGAGTTTGAAAACTCACTCTAGATGGAATAATGTTCACATAGACAGAGAAGACCCTAACAAAAGAACCAACGAAAACAAAAGCCCTGGAGCTTTCAGCAGAGTTGGCTTAAGGCCCCATCCCCCATCCTGTGACTTCAGGAGGGGAAGAACAGCAGTGGCTTCCAACCCAAAAGGGGAGACACCCTGTAGTGGGGGAGAGGGCCAGCCTTGCCCCAGAGTCTCCATTCTCTTCAGGGTAATTGGAGCACTTGCAAAACCAGGGGCAGGACTCAAGGACGTGACCCTTGAGAGCATGCTGGGGAGGATTCGAGTATTTTCTTGTTGCCTTACAGCACCAGGGACTGTAACGAGGCAGGGATAGAGAAGAGGCGGGAGGCAGGGGAGTGAGAGTGGGGGGCAGAAATTCAGAAAATGAAAAATGAGAAATAAACATGGCTGAGGAGCAGATGTATGCCAATAGAACCCTGAGTTGGGGAGAGACCACTCAAAGCCCTCCTAGCTTTTCTATGTCCATCATTCCCAAGATGGTTGAGTACCAGTGGTGGGAAGCCAAGTCAGATGCGCCTTGTAAATAAATGTGCACTACCTCGGCCCTTATGGGGGAGTCACCAGGAGCTCATTTTAGCTGCCTGGGAAGGCTGCTAGGAGCTTCTGGCCAATGCCAGTAAAAAGAAAAAAAAAAAAATCAGGCCATAAATTCTAAATAGCACCTACACCATCTACATTACTTTTCTTTTTCAGGTCACAGAAAAGAGAAATCACCATATTACAGGTATTAATTTAAGAATCTGGAGCATATGAAAAAGTGGCCAAAATCATCTAGAACCTGCTATAAAATATATGATATGGCCTGCTATTTCTCATGCTCTTAGCATATTTTCAATTCCTCTGTTCCCTTGTTCTTCCAGACCCATCCAGCAAAATCCCAAGGTTGGATGGGATCTGCTATCCACATTACTTCTCCCTATGTCAGCCTACATATACTGTCAGCATCACGCAGGTTGGGGCCAACAAAACATGGAGGTCACAGCCTCTTACTTCAGCTGGGCCCTCGTTGGCTCTTTTTATTCTCTCTCCCTAAGCCTTGGTCCCTAGCCACTCCAAGGTCCTCCATGACTATTAAAACCCCCCTGGGCTTCTCAGTTCCCACGCTTTTCCTCCTCCTCTTTTGTCAGGTTTACCCTCTGCCCAGGAAGCCAGGTCAGAACCTAGGGAGGCACCCTCAATCTTGCTGTCCTGGTCTCCCTTCACTCACATCGAGTGTGCAAGGTATACCAGTTCTCCCTCTAAAATAGCTCTCCTCACCCCCTTCCTTCTCTCTGTCCCCACAGACATGGGGTGAATTCAATTCCTTAGCACCTTTGGGAGATTACTGCGATAGGCTCTGAATTACCCTTTTCTCCTGTCTGGTCACTGTCTGGTGACCTCTCATCTCTTGTCTCCTTTGGCCACCTGTTAAAAGAACCATTGTTGTAAAAACCGCTTCCCAGCAGCACCACATCTCTGATGCGCTGAGGCTTCACCCACACACGTGTTCACTGCCTGCCAGAGATCCCTGCACTGAGGCACCCCGCCAGGGAACTGGGAACGGTGAGGGGTTTACTGCAATTCTTCACCAGTGAGGGGTGGGAAAGCATCTATCCATCCTCACCCCTGGTGATCGCTTGGAGACCAGTGGTGGCCACTTCCAGAATACACCCTTGTGTTGGTTTCTCTTCCTTCCCTATTTTTCCCTCCCCACATTCCATCCCTATTCCTGGCTGGGATCCCTTCTCAAAGTAAAGCACCTACATCAGCACCATCTCAGGCTCAGCACAGGTGTAACTAAGTCTGAATCCCTTCCCTCTAGGGCTCACATCTGAAGTAGAAATAGACCCGTTGTCAGATAAACATAAAACAATAGGCATTTATTATGCACGGGGCTCCTGTGCATGTCCGTGGGAGGGCACTGAACTCAGTCTCAGGAGGTCAGGGAGGTGTTCTCTACTGGGTCAGAAGGTGGACATGGTGGGGTGGGAACAGCGGGTCGGGGTAAGGGGTGTGCTGTTAAATGCTACTGAATGAACAAACTTAACGTCTTTAGGCATCTGGGTCTCTTAATAAGGAAAAAAGCTCTAAGCTGCGTGCTTTAATCCATAATATACTCTCTGGCTGCCCATATTTTAGGTTTATTAATTCCCACATGACGAGAATGTTATACACCTCACAGAGCTGGTTACTTGGTGTGTATTGGCGTATTCTATGGCAGTCTTGCCAGAGCAAGGATGACTTTAAGGAGAGGAAAACCTAACTGTCTTGTGACTCAACCTTAGCTCTAGGATGTTCACTCTTAAAGGCAAGCAGGTTAAGGTGTGGTAGAAAGCATCTGTATTTTTCTGTTGCCCTTTATACTGTGATGGGGCAATCTTCAGGTTCATGAGAAGCTAAGTCTCCCTGCAACATGGATCTGGGACAGCAGGGGGATATAGCAAGCAGCCAGCAGGGGGATATACCAGGCACCCAGCCCCTGGCCCGCTGGAGTGACTAGATTTTTCCTGGCAACATCAATCTATAACAGTTCAAGATGTGATTGACACTTTCTTCTACTCCCTGCTCCCCGGTACCCTCATCACCTCCAGCTCTTATCAACCTTGCTTTCTGAGTTACCACTCATTTTTCTCACCTGAGGTCTAACTAGAAGGCTTGACAAAAGATGAGAGTAATTTTTAGATGCATTAGACCTTGCCACCTTGCTTTTAGTTTTGGTTTCAAATGGGGCCGACTTTTAAGATTAGCTAGGAACATAGTTCCCTTTCTTTTCCTTTGAACTTTTCATCCTTCTCTCTCTTTGCCCCCCTCTTTTTGTGGTCATGTTCTCTCCCCCACATATGCCCGTGTTTGGAACTTCGTGGAAGCCTGCAGTTGCTGGATGTTTACTGGCAGCATATCAATGGAGAAAGGCATTTTCTTTCTCGTCCTGTTTTCTGTCCTAGTTTGCATCTAGGTAAAGGCACATTGAATACCAAGCTGTGCCTTTGCTCTATGCACTTAAAAAAAAAAAAAAAGAAAGCAGCTTTATATAGCCTGAACAGTGTTTTAAAAATATGTCCCAAATTCTTTGATAATCCTCTTGTCAAAAGGTGGAGCTTATTCCCCTCCCTTCGAGTGTGATCTGTGCTTAGTGACTCTCTTCAAATGAATAGGATGTAATGGAAGTAATGTCGGGTGCCTCCCAAGACTGGGTAACAAGCACTGTGGCTTAGTTCTTGCTCTCTCTGGGATCGCTTGTAGGGCAAGGTTGGAGGATGGGGAAGCTTTCCGAGAAGCCGACCCTCCAGCTTCAGTCAAGCCTTCAGATGACTGCAGCTACCCCGAGAAACATCACGATCCAAAATCTCATGAAGAACTTTAATCCAGAACCACCCGGCTTTGCTACTCCCACATTCCTGACTCACAGAAACTGTGCGATAATAAATGTTGCTTGTTTTAAGCTGCTAAACTCTTTAAAATGTAGCAATGGAAAAAGAATACATTCTGAACTCAAGTTATTTCCTGTGGGGGCTAGAGGGGCTCAGACAATGTCTCTCTGTCATATCGGAGTGGCCATGGCTATGAAAGCGATGACCAAGGACAGGGATTATGTAGAAATTTGTAATTTGAGAAGCTACTTTCAGGGACAGATAATATAACTTGTTTGATTTTTGTTTATACTCTCTTTTCCCAAAGAATGCACAGCAGTGCATAACAAAAATATGGGCAACGAAGCTATAACTACAAATAGGAAAGACAATCAGGACCAAATGGAATAGTACTTACAAGCATAAGGGCCAATATAGTTGCAACAGTTGAACCTTAAGCACAACTCTGAGTTTCCCAGTAGCCATGGTAAAAGGGGAAAGTTCGTGATTTCTGCAACTCTTACTACTGAGAAGGAAACAAATCATTTCCCAGCATCAAACTGTAAAACAAAGTTCTCTTGTGGACTCCAATACAGATGCCTACCTAGGGAAAGGACAAGGGAATATCGTGTTAGGACAATTCATTTAGCTGTTACTTGCATTCATTAGTAAAGGAGGAAGGGAAGTGCCAGAGCTAAACTCAATGGTGAATTCTAGAAAATAAAGAAATTCCTTCTAAGTGCTGCTATGCCTTTGGAAAGTGACATGTAAATGTATGTTAAAATATTTTTGATCTGAGCTGCAGCACTTGCTTTTCTCTTTTTCCGCTGGTTTATACATAGCACGAAAGCACTTCTTGGGCAGCAATTTAAAATAGCCCAGTTTATCTCACTGCTTATGTTCCCGGTCTTGGTTTTGGGCTATAAACCCTTTCTGCTATCTTGGACTTTGCCAGGAGAATGCGAATCCTCCAGCACACCCCTTCGCATTCCACTGATTCCTGACCTCCTGCTGTCCTCGCCAGCCCTCCCCAGGGTTGAGGGGAGGCTTTCTTCAAAGTCCTGAGAGAGGCTGCACAGGCAGCGGAAAGCAGGAAAGCACAGATGCTGGGCTGCACGGACTGTGCAGGAGCCCGCTGGGTTGTGCAAGCTTTGGGAGTGCATGGCTCAGGTGCAGTTCTCCTGAGAGAGAGCTCAGCCCCCAGCAGCACAGTGCAGGTGGCCCAGGCCACCGGGGCGACCAGGCCATGGTGAGGGGGACCCCAAGTGTGGTGGAGCCCCAGGGCTTGGGCTAGTGAGAAGCACCAGTGGTGTAAACCTGCAGGAGGTAATGCTCTGAGGGGCTGGCCAGGGTATGCCTCCTGCCTCACCCTAGTCCCAGAAAGCTGGATCTCTTATGGTTGAAAAGATGAGCTGAATTATGGGAAGATACCTAGCACGTTGTAGGGTATATACCAGGATTCAATTCATGTTAGTTTTCTTCTTCCTTTCTACTTCCCTTCTTTTCTATCTCTTTGCCTTTCCTCCTTGATTCACCCCCTTTTCCATATCTCTCTGCCCTGCACCCCGCAAGCATCTGAGAAGCAGGGCGGTGTGTGTTGAGTCCTTCTCTGTAAATCGTTGCTCCGGCTATATCCTCCATCTGTAATCCCGGTCCTTCCCCTCTGTGCATGGTCAGCTCCATCACCCTGTGCTTATCACAAGGCCCAAGGCTTTGTTGACCTCTCTTAAGGTCGATTCCCCCTATCAGCTGTTGCCATGGCACTGGAGAGCTCTTCATTTTTAGTTCTTACCACACTGGCTATTTTGATTTTATTAGTAGGATTCCATGATGAAGAGGAAATTTGCATTTATTTATATGATTACTGTTATGGTCCCGAAGACCGTAACAGGATTCTGGTTACCATTATATTTCCAGGTCCCAGAACAGTGCCTGGGACACAGCAGGCATCAGGAACCACTGGTTGAATGAGCCAATGAGTTGGCGAGGGAAAAAGTCTTGCTCCGTAAGCTGAGCTGGGTATTCGCCAGTGAATCACAGTTATGGGGTGGTGAGGATGAATGTCTCTGTTTACGAGGGGTGTGCTCAGCCCTGAGGAGATCACAGGCATCTCGAGCTGCAGGATGCCAGGTGCCCAGGGGATGTTGCCTCCTCACGTTGAACACAGAGAGAGATGGCAGGGCCAGATTGCGTGGCCGCAGAAAATGAAGCACAGCGTCTCTAGGTCTTTCTTTGATACTCACTACATACCCATGCTAGTTTGCTAGGGCTGTGGTAACGAAGGACCACAGCCTAGGTGGCTTCCGCAACACCAGTTTATCTGTCACAATCCTGAGGACCAGAAGTCTGAGATCAGGGTGTTGGCAGAGTTGATTCCTCCTCATGCCTCTCTTCTTGGCTGGTAGGTGGTCACCCTCCCGCTGTATCTTCACGTGGGCTTCCCTCCATACGTGTCTATGTCCAAGTCTCTCCTCTTACAAATATATCCATCATATTGAATTAGGACCCTACCCTCACAACCTCATTTCACTTAATTACTCTTGTAAAGATCCCATGTCCAAATATCCTATTCTGAGGAACTGGGGGCTAGGACTTCCAACATAGGACTTCGGGGGGGTGGGGGATACAAGTCAGCCCAGAGCAGTCCCTTTAAGGCTAACTTGCTATTGACCAGCTGAGTGACTGCAGGCAAGATATTTAATCTCTCTGTGTCTCCATCGACTCTTTTGGCATTAATGAGAACACCAACTCACTGAGTGGAGTGAGGGTTATAGGAGTCGAGGCCCGTGATGTGCTTGGAATGGTAGGGTTTGGTGAGCACTCAGTCAATGCTTGCTGGCATTATTATCACTGAGCCCTGAGAAAATGACTGTGCACAGTGTAAGGATAAGTACTGGACTCTGTCCTCAATATGCCCACAGGTCCCTTAGACTGAAGATAAAACTAATAAATAAAAACAACACGAGGTACTTTTCTTTTTTTTTTAAAATCTAGAAAGGTATTTATTTATTTATTTTATTTTTTTTTTTTTAATTTTTATTTTTTATAAACAAATTTTTATCCCCAGGGGTACATGTCTGTGAATCGCCAGGTTTACACACTTCACAGCACTAACCATAGCACATACCCTCCCCAACCCAATGTCCATTACCCCACCCCCCTTTCCCTCCCCCCT
>PISX010006487.1:52961-97233 GCA_004024625.1 Mellivora capensis | reverse complement strand
TTTTTTTTTTTTTTTAAAGATTTTATTTATTTATTTGAGAGAGAGGCAGTGGGAGAGCATGAGCGAGGAGAAGGTCAGAGGGAGAAGCAGACTCCCCTTGGAGCTGGGAGCCTGATGCGGGACTCGATCCCGGGTCTCCGGGATCATGACCTGAGCCGAAGGCAGTCGTCCAACCAACTGAGCCACCCAGGCGTCCCTAGTTGTATCTAATTCTTATCTATATCCTCAGCACCTCAACAATTCTACTTCTGAATTTACCCTAAAGAAATAGTGAAGTGATCAGTCAGATTACAAATGTTGTGTTCCATCTACTTATTCTCATGTTACAGCAGTGATGGAAATTCCCCCAAGTTCTTTGGCAAAGACCTACCTCATTTGTTTTAATAAACTATGGTTTGTTTGTTTGTTTGTTTTTTAAGACTTTATTTATTTATTTATTTATTTGACAGAGATCACAAGTAGACAGAGAGGCAGGCAGAGAGAGAGAGGGGGAAGCAGGCTCCCCATCAAGCAGGCAGCCCGATGTGGGGCTTGATCCCAGGACCCTGAGATCATGACCTGAGCCGAAGGCAGAAGCTTAACCCACTGAGCCACCCAGGCGCCCCAATCAACTATGGTGGTTTTTTTGTTTTGTTTTGTTTTGTTTAAAGATTTTATTTATTTATTTGACGGAGAGAGAGATCACAAGTAGGTAGAGAGGCGGGGGTGGGGGGGCGGGCGGGACGCTGCGGGAAGCAGGCTCCCTGCTGAGCAGAGAGCCCAGTGTGGGGCTCGGTCTTGACCTGAGCCGAAGGCAGAGGCCCAACCCACTGAGCCACCCAGGTGGCCCTAAACTATGGTTCTAATAAATAGGTTTTTTTTAAAAATAAATAGTCTTAATAAACTATTAACTCTTTTTTTCTATTCTTGGTCATTTAATTATTTTCAATTATTTTACTACTAACAACAGTTTGTCAGTAAACATCTTTGTAGCTTATGGAAAATGTAAGCCATAAGCTTATAGGGTATAGCCCTGCAAGTAAGGCTGCTGGGTTGAAGGGCTTTTGGACTTTTTCTGAGTTTGAAACACCACTTCACCATTTTAATGACTGTGTCATTTTAGAGATTTTACTTATTTGAGAGAGAGAGAGAGAGAGAGAACACACAAGCAGCATGAGGGGCAGAGGGAGAAGCAAAGTCCCTGCTGGACATGGAGCCCAGTGCAGGCCTGGATTCCGGTACTCCAGAATCACCACCTGAGCCTAAGGCAGACGCTTAACCAACTGAGCCACTCAGGAGCCCCAGTGACTATGTCATTTAAGAAAAATACTTGGTTCTTAACTGTTGTTATTAAATAGAACATTTTATTTTATTTATTTTCAAATTATTTTTATTTATTTTTTAAAGTAATTTCTATACCTAGTGTGGGGCTCCAGCTCACAACCCTGAGATCAAGAGTTCCCTGCTCCACTGACCGAGCCAGCCAGGCACCCTTAGAACTTTTTTTTTTTCTTCAGATTTTATTTATTTATTTGACAGAGATCACAAGTAGACAGAGAAGCGGGCAGAGAGGGGGCAACAGGCTCCCCGCTGAGCAGTGAGCCCGATGCGGGGCTTGATCCCAGGACCCTGGGATCATGACCAGAGCCGAAGGCAGAGGCTTTAACCCACTGAGGCACCCAGGTGCCCCTGGAACTTTTTATATAAAACATTCTTTTCTCATTGAATTTGACTTGTTACCTGTTAAAATCCCATGTATCTTTGATTTATTTCTGGCTTCTAATTTGAAGATCATTTTGTTGATTTCTTGTTGTAGTACCATGCTATTTGGATAATGATGATGGTTTTTTAGTAAATATTAATATCTGCTATGACAAATTCATCTTGTTCTCTCTCCAGTACTAAGTATATGATAGGTACTTATTGCATATTTGTTAAGTTAACAAATAGACTTAATAAATATTAAATATTAAATCTTTCCTTAGTTAAATTTGGCAAGCCTTTTTACTTTAGGGAAGCTGAAGCTTGGCATGTTGCTGGTGTCCCCTGCTAGCCAAGAATGGTATTACACATTTTGAAGTGTAATACACAGTGACGTAGAGGAGGAGTTGAGAATTGGATGATCACTTTAAACATGGAGATAGGAAGGGACACATATTAGACATGACAGAAATACTTTAGGCCCTGAGAAGAGACAGTTCGATAATAAATCCCAAGGCTGAAAAATGCTAGAAAGTACCCGTAGTGCTCTACTATATAACCTTTATAACTCTTTTCCTTCTATCTTTTATTTAGAAAAATTTCAAACCTGTAATATAGTATATGTCCATATTCCCTTCACATGGATATACCATTTGTCAGTATTTTTGCTGTAATTGTTGCAGCTGCTCCACTGTTCTCTTGTCTGTTTGTCCTCTCCCTCCTTCCTACTCCCCCCACCCTCTCTGCATGCAAGCATACACACGTATACTCTTCCTCTTTTTCTGTCATTCACTTACTATCTACACATACTAGATATGTATTCAAATGGGTGCTGAACCATTTAAGAGTTGCAGATCTGATGATGACATTTCATCTATGTATGTTTTGTACATCCTGAGAACCCAGAACATTCTCCTCTATAACAAAATAGAATTATCATAGTTCAAAAACTAAACGTTTGATATGATTATCTGAAATACTGTTCATATTCAGATGTCCCTAAGTTTCCCTATAATACCCTTCATGGCCAGTTTTTTCTCCCCAGATCCAGTACGTACATCATGCATTGCCTTTAGTTGTTGTCTCTCCTTGAATGTAGAAGAATATAGAAGTAACCCCTAGCCTCTTTTTTGGTTTGTTTTCATGATACTAGCATTTTTGAAGAGTCCAGGCCAATTTTTGCAGACTTAAGGTTGTCCACTTATTCCTGATTAGATTCATTTTAAATTTTTAGCAGAAAGAATACCTAGGTGGTGATATATCTTTAGTGCATCTCATCAGAAGACATCATGTCATTTAATCCCATTATTGGTAATGTTAAGTCTGATTGCTTGATTAAGGGTATTGTTTACTGTACTTCTCTATTTTAAAGGTTTTTTCCTAATAGTCTGTGGCCTGATACTGAAGATTCCATTCCCCCCAACTTTTTGCCCAGTGGTTTTAGCATTTATTGATGATTTTTTTTGTTGATGATTCTTGTCTCAATTATTACTTTAATGGTCACCAAAAAAGTGATTTTCTAATTCTTTTATTTCTTCTGCATTTATTAGTTGACATTCTTCTCTAAAGAAGGACATTTACTCCCTGCTTTTTTTCTCTTTTATTTTTTGCTTTTATCACTCTGAACTCAGGGATTTGTGTTTTTTGGAGTTTTTTTGTTTGTCTGTTTTTTAAGATTGTATTTATTTATTTGAGAGGAAGAAAGAGAGCGTGCACAAGAGAGCTAGCATGTGTGTGCACGCCAGAGCACAAGAGCAAGGTGAGAGAGAAGCAGACTCCCCGCTGAGCAGGGAGCCCCATTCGGGGCTCAATCCCAGGATGCTAGTATCTTGACCTGAGCCAGAGGCAGCTGCTTAACCTACTGAACCACCCAGGTGCCCCTCTTTTTTTTTTTTTTTTAACAAGGCTCCACACCCAACATGGTGCTTGAACTCATGACCCCAAGATCAAGAGTAGCACGCTCTACTGACTGAGGTAGCCAGGGGCCCCTCAGGGACTTTTGGTTTTGGTTATATTTGGTTATATTCCATTCTTGTCTTTATTTTGATGCTCATGTTTCCAAATCTGACTGGTGAGAGCACCTTCAGGCTGGTTGGCATGCACTTTTGATGCTGTCATCTGTTGTTGTGCATTTTCTTGCTGTTAAGATGTTTTAAGATCTCTTTTTACTTCCTCTGCTGCAGCCTTGGAATGAACTATTTCTCCAAGAAGTCCTATTCCACTTTAGTAGGAAATGATATTAGGAATCAGAATTTGGGTGCCGAGGCTGCTTCCTTCTCCTAGTATGTTGCTGCTCCTAGACTCTTTCATTGTACAGAAATGGAGAGTGTGTCTGTGTCTGTCTGTCTTGATCAGTAGACAGATTGATAGGTAGGGATTTTTTAAAAATATAAGCATGTGTTCATATTACTGCTTCTAGGTTCTAATCCCCAAAGGTTCTTTTTCTCCCTATTTCTTTGTATATTTGTACCTCTCCTCTCTCATAGTAACATGCCTGGATCCCCCAGAATCTCAGTATATTTACTCATTTGCTCCATTTCGTAGCAATGAAATTGCTATACCATTATGCTACTCCATAGAATGTTCTTAATGTATCAACTTAACATATGTACTTGATGGGCACTTGAAACAGTTTACTGTAGGTAATTAAAAATTTTTAGGTGGAGAACTCTCCTTTCTACTTGTTAATACTCTTTAAAAAAATTTTTTTTTGGTAGTCCCACGGATTTTGTTTTGATGTAGCAATTAGCTAATTTTAACCAAATTCTTTTTCAATATTGTAAATGTCCTGAGGGAAATGCTGTGAAATAGGTTTGTCTGTACAACAAAGATATACTTCAAACTGGCTTATTTAAATTTTATGTTAATTTTAGGGGAGCTCAAATTGATTACTGGA
The DNA here is from genome assembly GCA_004024625.1 of Mellivora capensis. Taxonomy (NCBI): domain Eukaryota; kingdom Metazoa; phylum Chordata; class Mammalia; order Carnivora; family Mustelidae; genus Mellivora; species Mellivora capensis. The sequence continues at coordinate 92,657 of PISX010006487.1, read as the reverse complement.
ATTATTACCTTGGGGGAAACTTTATCTTAGGCAGAAATACTGATGTTTAAAGACATGGGAAAAAAATGTAAATCTGATAAATTAGATGTGAAAATAAGGTAGATCAGAAAAAAATTTAGAGAATGAGAGCTACCCACCTGGGATATTAGTTCTTATAAATAGTCATTTAATTTTTTCTAAAAGACTTTATTTATTTATTTGACAGAAGGAGAGAGAGACAGTGAGAGAGGAAACAAGCAGGGGGCATGGGAGAGGGAGAAGCAGGCTTCCCCCTGAGCAGGGAGCCATATGCAGGGCTTGAACCCAGGACCTTGGATTCATGATCTGAGCTGAAGGCAGACGCTTAAATGACTGAGCCACCCAGGCGCCCCAGCACTCATTTAATTTTTGTTTTTCTTCTTGGCAGTCTTGTTAAAAGGAAATACTCAGTCAGGTGACTTTCATTGTTTAAGAAAACACTTTTTTATTGGATTATAGGAGGAATTTTATTGTGGGAATCATATCTGTTTTTATAATAAATGTACAAGTGTTTCTTGCATGATTATTTTAGTGCTTTAATTAAATCATAGTTTAAGGAAGGTGTTTCTTTTTTTAAGGAGTTGAATGTAGGAAATGTAAGGAAATTAGTATTTTTTTAAAAAGATTTTATTTATTTATTTGACAGAGATCACAAGTGGGCAGAAAGGCAGGCAGAGAGAGAGAGGGAAGCAGGCTCCCCGCTGAGCAGAGAGCCCGATGTGGGACTCGATCCCAGGACCCTGAGATCATGACCTGAGCTGAAGGCAGCGGCTTAACCCACTGAGCCACCCATGGGCCCGGAAATTAGTATTTTATATACTCCTTAGACTCTTAGGATACAAATAACTTCATATGTAGCAGCACCATAGTTGTAGAGGTCTATCTGAAACCTGATTGTTAGTGATATACATTTATTAGTTGGTTCAAGCGTACTGGAGGGTTATATAGGTTCTTTGGTTTTACTCTCTGAATACCAAAGTGTACATATTTTTTAGTATTTATTAAAGAAGGAATCAATCATACTTTTTAAAAAAAATATTTAATTATTTATTTTAGTGAGAGGGAGAGAGCATGAGCACGCAAGTGGGCTTGGGGAGGGGAGGGAGGGGCAGAGAATCCCAAGCATAAGTGGGGCAGGTTTCACGAACCTGAGCTTGGATACCCAACCAACTGAGCCACCCAGGCACCCTGAAAGAATCAAATACTTTTTATGCTTCTTTAAAAAAAAAAAAAAAATATATATATATATATATATGTACATATATATATATATATATTTATTTGAGAGAGAGAGCACGAGAAGGGGGAGGGTCAGAGGGAAAAGCAGACTCTGCTGAGCAGAGAGCCTGATGCGCGACTCGATCCTAGGACTCCAGGATCATGACCGAAGCCAAAGGCGGTTGCTTAACTAACTGAGCCACCCAGGCGCCCCACTTTCTGTGCTTCTGTATGGTGCTAAGTACCAGGGAGACCAAAGAAAGCACATACTATTTCAATACCTCAAAATAGCTTATATTCTTGTCTAAGTTTATTAGAATATTATACAAATAGAAAAATCTAAATATTCATTTGGAACACTTAGAATATTTTTTTAAGATTTTATTTATTTATTTGATAGAGATCACAAGTAGTCAGAGAGGCAGGCAGAGAGAGAAGGGAAACAGGCTCCCTGCTGAGCAGAGAGCCCGATGCAGGGCTCCATCCCAGAACCCTGAGATCATGACCTGAGCCAAAGGCTGAGGCTTTAACCCACTGAACCACCCAGGCGCCCCTAGAATATTTTTAAAATACTAAATTGCTTTGATAGTAAATTTTTATTTTTGAATGTTTACTTGCACTGTTCTAACCACTAAAAATTTTCAAGAGTATATTGGTTTTGGTGTCCATTCTTTTTTTTTTTTTTTTAAGATTTTATTTATTTGAGAAAGAGAGGGTACATGAATGGGGTAGGGGTTAGCGAAGAGGGTCAGAAGGAGAGGAAAAAACAGACTCCACACTGACCAAGGAGCCCTTACACAGGCCTCAGTCCCAGGATTCTGAGAACAGGACCTGAGCTGAAGGCAGGCCCTTACCTGACTGAGCAACCCAAGAGCCCCTGCTATCTATTCTGACTTTACAATTACAATTTCTTTCCAATCTTGATTTATTTTAACTTTCTGAATAGATTTATGAATCATAAGGCTAGAAATGCTCAGCAAGTATAATCTTGTTTTTTCCCTTCGATATCCAACAGAACTCTCCACATCTCCATTCCTCACACCCCCCTCCCCAAACAAAACCAAGGTAAATGGTTTACTGTCTCCAGGGAAGAATGTTGCTGGAGTCCCTGGCAATCCATTATCCCAGGGTTCAACAACCTTTTTCATTATTAGCCGTTTAACCATAAGTTATGGTTTAACCATAAGTTATATGCTATAAAGAAACTATCTTCTTTGGTTTGTTCTTAGTGAAAATATGACATGCTGTAATGTTTATAGAAATGATACCCTTATTTTTCCCTCCATTCCAAAAGACTTTATTTTTCAGTACAATTTCCACTACTACTACTAACCCAAGTTTATTTTAGATTCTATTACTGAAAGCCTCAGTTTTGCCGTTTATTGAGGTATTAATTGAAATATTAATGTATTTAGAGCAGAAATGTCGTTTTTTAGGGTATCTAGAGCAACAGCAAAGCTGAGGTCAAACTGCCATAAGGATGGACACCAAGGAAGCTGTGTTTGGGACAAAAAGAAATCAAGATAAGGTAGATGCAAAGTAGAGAAAAAGCACTGGACCCTGGGTGGGGCGGGGAGGGAGTAGTAGTCGGGAGTGGGTTTGTGCCCCTCTAATGGCAAAGAATAGTTAGATTTCTGAAGAGGAAGCCATGAAAGGCTTATAGGAAATCTTAAGGATTTGGGTTTAAGTACTACCTTCCATCTATCCGAATGTATAAGTTTTAACTCACTTTTAGCCAGCTGAATACCTTAAAAACTGGTAAGGTTAAATGTTTCAATGGGGTGGATCCTTCCTACTACTGTGGGCTAGTGTTTACTATCTCAATAGTTGTGCAAGACACTACTGGTATTAGTTGGTAAAACCATTACCGGTACCCAGCTTCAGCACTAATGTCTGTTACTACTTGGAAGTCGGAAGGGAATCTCCGAGTGAAACATTAAACTCACAAAATGAGTACAGAACGTTTAATTTTAACTTTCCTTTTTGCGATAAAAACATTGTGTTTCTCTTCTTAGCAACATGAACCGTGAAGACCGAAATGTGCTGCGTATGAAAGAACGGGAAAGGCGGAATCAGGAAATTCAGCAGGGCGAAGACGCCTTCCCACCTAGCTCTCCTCTCTTTGCGGAGCCATACAAAGTTGTAAGTAGTCCTATGAATGGTTTTTCCCTCAACAGTGTGACATTTTTGCTTTTCAAGTGTTTAAACTTGAATTTTTTTTTTTAAAGATTTTATTTATTTATTTGAGAGAGAGGCAGTGAGAGAGCATGAGCGAGGAGAAGGTCAGAGGGAGAAGCAGACTCCCCGTGGAGCTGGGAGCCTGATGCGGGACTCGATCCCGGGTCTCCGGGATCATGACCTGAGCCGAAGGCAGTCGTCCAACCAACTGAGCCACCCAGGCGTCCCTAAACTTGAATTTTTATAGTAGAAGAGAGTTACTCTCATATATGCGATTTAACATTTTTCCTTTCCTCTAAATAAGAATGTACGTTTTGGGGGTAAACTTATCATTAGAGTATAACATACATACAGAAAAGTACACAAAATGTGTGTTTTAGCTGAAAGAATTTTCACAGCATGAACAACCTTGTGTAATCAGTTCCCAAATCAAGAAACAGTATTATAAAGCATCCTAAAGTCATCCTCAAACCCAAACTTCCTCCCTTCCCTCTGTTGCTATTTCATATTCTTGAAAATGTAGTCTGAATTAGCTCAGACATGGATCTCTACATCCCAGGCTCTACCACTAACCCTGGGCAGGCATTTCACCTTTCTTTTTTTTTTTTTTTAAGATTTTATTTATTTATTTGACAGACAGAGATCACAAGTAGAGAGACAGGCAGACAGAGAGAGAGGAAGGGAAGCAGGCTCCCTGCCGAACAGAGAGCCTGATGCGGGGCTCGATTTCAGGACCCTGGGATCATGACCTGAGCCGAAGGCAGAGGCTTTAACCCACTGAGCCACCCAGGCGCTCCAGGCATTTCACCTTTCTGAATTAAATTAAAATTTCGTAAATGGGTATGCATTGTGTACTGTTTCCTGGCTTCTTTTGGGTATAAAGTCAATCAAAGACAAATATTTCAGAGATTCTTTTGTTTCTCCCTTATTTCTTGCCATTTGCTTTCTTAGTTTACTATCAGTGACTACTACTAAATTTGAATAAAATGTATCTTCAGTATCAGTCTGGTTCCTTTTTCTGTTTTATACTAAATTATCTGACTTTCTTTTTATGGGGCTTAATGAACAATATCCAATTTAGAGTAAAAGCTAGTTGTGAGAGATGTTCAATAAAGTGAACCAATTGCTATTTTTGTAACTATCATTGTACTTGATTTGGGATTACATAAAACACTGAATGATAACACTTTTGACAACTAACATGGTTGTAGTGGCCACAAGTGTCTCTGATATTTGATTTGGCTTTGGATTGTTTGATATTCCCTTACATTTTAAAGGCTTGTACTGTGTGTAATGGTATTGTAGCAGTAATGGCCATTATTGATTTACGGTGTGAGACTTGAGAGTGTGTTGACTTTTTCTGATAATATAAATATAACAGCATATTCTAAGTTTACCCTTATAACATTTGGTGTTTGTAGAAGCTATTTATGAGATCTGTAAAAGCCATTTCAAAAAAATTATTTATTTATTTATTTACTTATTTGAGAGAGAGAGAGAGACAACACAAGTGGAGGGGAGGGGCAGAGGGAGCGGGAGAAGCAGACTCCCCACTGAGCTGGGAGCCCAACGTGGGACTTGATCCCAGGACCCTGGGATTAGGACCTGAGCCAAAGGCAGATACTTAACCGACTGAGCCACCCAGGCACCCCTATTAAAGCCATTTTTTAAAAGTTTTTAAGGATTTTCATTTAAAGGCAGTTAGTTACACTGACATCATTTATATGCATGTAACACCAATCACACAAACCTGGGGTTTGGGATTAGAGATTAAAGGCATTCCAAAAAAACCCCCAGGAGTTTGATCCAGAATGTTTAAGTCATACTACTATTTATTTTGTAATTATATTGCAATGAATTAGATTTGATTCCTGATCTTGATGTTGTCTACGAATTGCTATATATTTCCCACTCTTGTTTAATAGGAGTCAGGCTGATTTTCAGATAATCTAAAGTGATCTGTTCATGCCAACTTCAAAATATATAGTGGTTCTTTTCTGTCTTGATTTTTTATTTAATGCAATTAGTAAGCTTACTCTCTTTCATGTTTGTGAACATGAATGAGTCCTAAAGCTTGTAGGTATCTTGTACTTATTATCCAAGAATGATTTTTTTTTTTAATTTATTTATTTGTCAGAGAGAGAGGGAGAGAGAGCACAGGCAGTCAGAGTGGCAGGCAGAGGCAGAGGGAGAAGCAGGCTCCCTGCTGAGCAAGGAGCCCGACGTGGGACTCGATCCCAGGACGCTGGGATCATGACCCGAGCCCGAGGCAACCGCTTAACCAACTGAGCCACCCAGGCGTCCCTCCAAGAATGATTTTTTAAACTTACAGTCTGTACCATTAACTTCAAAACTTGGAGTGTTTCTTGGTCAGAGTTAATAGAATGAGTATTTGACACTATCAGTGGATTTTCCATTCTTAATTTGTTGTTGATTTTTATTAACTTAATTAGTCACAGTAACAGAATTAAAATTTTTTAAAAAGTCATTTGGGGGGGTGCCTGGGTGACTCAGTGGGTTAAAGCCTCTGCCTTCGGCTCAGGTCATGATCCCAGGGTCCTGGGATCGAGCCCCGCATCGGGCTCTCTGCTCAGCGAGGAGCCTGCTTCCCCTCCCTCTCTCTGCCTCCTTCTCTGCCTACTCGTGATCTCTGTCAAATAAATAAATAAAATCTTAAAAAAAAAAGTCATTTGGGTATAACATGTTTCATTAAATTTTTGTTTCTCCTTTTAACTATAACATTGAACTCCAAGAATATAATGTTTTCCTGCATTGTCAAAATAATGAGTGTTGGCTAATCTGCTCACCTACAACTTAACTACATAAAGGCACATTGCTTTTCCCACTCTCTAAAATACTTTTACTACTGTTTCAATATATTTATTGGGGAAATTTGTTTTTTTCTTCCCCTCCTGGAATCTTTTGTACATACTTCTCAGTGTCCCATAGGATATTTGTGTTTTTGCATGAATGTTTTTCACTTTCAGTGCATTTTTTTCACTATAAAAATTATATTTGGAGTTTGCTTTTGAGATTAACCTTAATATATGAGATGAGGCCTTCCTTTGAAAAGCCCCTTTGCATTTGAAGTTTGGAAAGTCCATTTAGAAGCATCTTTTATTTCTTTTTTTTTTTTTTTTATCTTTCATTTCCAGTTCTGCTAATTGTATAATTTTATTTACAATTTTTTATAGACTAGCAAAGAAGATAAGCTATCAAGTCGTATTCAGAGTATGCTTGGAAACTACGATGAAATGAAGGATTTCATAGGAGACAGATCTATACCAAAGCTTGTTGCAATTCCCAAGCCTACAGTACCACCAACAGCCGATGAAAAACCTAACCCAAATTTCTTTGAACAGAGACATGGGACCTCTCATCAGAGTAGCAAATGGACTCCAGTAGGACCTGCACCCAGTACTTCTCAGTCTCAGAAACGGTCCTCAGGGTTGCAGAGTGGACACAGTAGCCAGCGGACCAGTGCAGGTGGCAGTGGTGGCACCAGTAGTAGTGGCCAGAGGCATGACCGTGACTCATACAGCAGTAGTGGAAGCAGTAGTCGGAAAAAAAGCCAGCATGGATCGGAACACTCCAAATCACGCTCTTCCAGCCCTGGGAAACCACAGGCTGTTTCTTCATTAAGCTCCAGTCATTCCAGGTCTCATGGGAATGATCACCATAGCAAGGAACATCAGCGTTCCAAATCACCTCGGGACCCTGATGCAAACTGGGATTCTCCTTCCCGTGTACCTTTTTCAAGTGGGCAGCATTCAAATCAGTCTTTCCCACCTTCATTGATGTCAAAGTCCAGTTCAATGTTACAGAAACCCACTGCCTATGTGCGGCCCATGGATGGACAGGAGTCCATGGAACCAAAGCTGTCCTCTGAGCACTACAGTAGCCAGTCCCATGGCAACAGCATGGCTGAACTGAAGCCCAGTAGCAAAGCACATCTCACCAAACTGAAAATACCTTCCCAACCATTGGATGTAAGTTACACATTTAGAGCTTTTAAAAAAAAATTTATCCATTTATTTTAGACAGCAGGAGGAGGGGCAGAGGGAAGGGGAGAGAGAATCTCCTGCCACCCCAGGATCTGGACCTGAGCCAAAATCAGGAATTGGCTGATAAACTGACTTGAGCCACCCAGGAGCCCCTTAGAGCATTTAATATTATGACTCTGAAGCAGTTTAGTGTGAAATTATAATTGAACTTGAATTTTGTCTGTTTAATAATAAGGTATATATAAGTTTTTAAAAAAGACTTGTCATTGACTCTGAAGTGGATCAGTAGACCTGTTCACTTCCCCTGTTGGGCAATAGAGAAAATGTCATTCACTGTTTTGAACTATTCAGATGACAGTTATAGAATAAAAGCATGATCTATGAAATCAATACCTTAGATTTCCTCCTTTTGAGTTTATGAAGGAATATGTCTTGTGTTCTTTTGTTTAAAAAATTAACTTGTATTCTCATTGTGATACCATGAATGGGATGTGGGCTGTGGTTAATTATAGTAAATGTTGGGATTTTGCGGGGGGTCCATCAAGATGGTAAATGTTGTATGGTTTGGATGCCATGAGCTTTTTCTCTGTTTACACTTAAAGGTTTGAGACAGCTGCTCTAGATTCATAGTGGTGGTTTGACATTTACAGTATTAATAACTGCATATCAGAGCATCAGAATAACTAAAGAAATTGAATATTCGCTGTGAAATAGTTTAAGTTTTATCTTCTAAAATTAAAAAATTTTTAAATGGTGTTTGTAACTGAAAATCATAGTTCATAGCTTAAAATGGTGGTGGAAGGGATCAAGAATAGGTGAAATGCTATTTTAAGAACATTTAAACATTTTTCCTGTGGCCTTGGGAAACTCATTGTTCATGGCAGTTGTCATCTAATTACTCCTCTGAGGAGAACAGTGAAGTGATTGTTCTTTCTTCAAACAACTTGATCCTTGGAGATAGACTTGAGTTCAAACTCTAGCTCTTCAATTCCTGATTGTGCTTTAGCATAAACAACTTTTCTATAATTCAAGGAGAAAGCTGTGTAAAATGTCCACCACATTCCAGACAAGTATTCTTTCAATAATGTTGGTTTTATTCTCTTTGTTAGTTTATGTGAAACAATATATTTCAGTATCATGGTATATTTTTGTATCAATAAGCTCAATTTTTGACAAGTTCCTCCACCTGCAAAATAACGTTTAAAAATTTATTTCTAATCTAAATATAAGAGAGATAAGATTTTTCAAAACTTTTGATAAATACAGAGTTCTTTAAATCCTTGTATAGTTGGCGACTCAAAGTTTTTTAGAGCTTGAAAAATTTGCATTTAAGGAAATTAAGATTAACATTGCAGTTTAGAATAGTGAGATCATAATTATGTCTTTAAATTTAATTCATTTTCTAATAGTTTCATTGAATCTGTGCAAAAAATGATAAAAATCTAATAATAAATGACCCCAAATCTAATGTGTTTCTTTTCCTCTTAAGGCATCTGCTTCTGGTGATGTGAGCTGTGTGGATGAAATTCTTAAAGTAAGTCATTGTTACTGTTTTAATACTTTCTGTCTTTTTTGTTTATGATGCTCTGATATCTTCTTGTCCTCTTCCCCCCTGATATTTCTCAAAGGATCTGGGGCAGCAGATTGCTTACATGTGAAATGTCATTATGTCTATAAAAAATAATTGACTCTGTTATGCTTATTTTCATATTTAGTTTCTGAGTCATTGGGTTTGTTTACTACCTGCCCTCAAAGAAATGGTTTTGTTTGTTTTTCATTTTTAAGTAAATCAAATTCCAGTCATAATAGTTGCCTTGAAAAGAGGAAGAAAGCAAATACAACAGTACTTTATAAGACTTATTAGTAATTACCAGTCAAACAGTTTCATTGAAAATAGCTTGCTTTGTAATTCATTTATATCTATTGGTCAGTTCCTACAATGAAAGACCTCCTCTGAATACTGTTAATTCTGAGTGTTGGATGGAATATGTTTAAAATCGACACATGACCAAAATGTGTCTTCCTCTTTTGGGAAAAGAGAAAGTTGTCAGCTGTAAAAAGGGAAGGTCTAGTGGATTAGTCAGTGACAGTGACTGCTTTTGGTTCAGTAGAGAAAAACCATCAGTCACGTATTACTTGTAATTTTTGCCTAAGCTCCTGATTTTTTGTGTCTGTATCTGCATTTCACTGTGGATACTTCTGAAAGACTACTGTGTTGCTACTTCTACTTCATTCTCTCCTTTCTTTCTTCAGCCCAGCACAGTCTCTCATTTGTCTCTGTCATTTTGCTGAAGCTGTTTCGCTAAGCTCATGATCTCCCTTCACTGAGGGCTTCATTTGAGTTCTCAGCTCTTTCTACTGTTCTCAAGAATTTTTAGTTTTTCCTTCTAGAAACCTCATTCTTCCTTCCTTGACTATTATTATCCTTCACTGTTTTTATTTCCATCTACGTTTCTTATCTCTCATTCTCTGCCTTTTGGGGACCTTGGTGTCTTCTCTTTTAAATATGGGTCTTTTTTCTAGCTTCTCTGTTTTTTTCTGCTCTATCTTGTTTGCTCTATCTTGCTCTGTCCTCTATTGTTACAGCTTCACCTGTTAACTCTTCAGTCTTTCTCACTTCTTTGGCCTCCTCTGAGTTGTGGTTTATGTCTCTTCCTTGCTTTGTGTCCATTTGCGTATCTCCCTGCTTCTTTAGACTCAGTATATCTAAAGGCAGAATTATCAGACCTTCCTCTCTTACTTAGTAGTACTACCAATCTTCTGTGCTTCTCCGTGTAAAATCCTAAATTTCTCTCATGTTCTGTTTAATCACAAAACTGCATGTACGGTTTGAATTTTCCTTGAAAATACATTCCTTTCTTTCCATTTCTGCCACCTTGAGCTTCAAGAATTGCAATCTACAGTCCTTGCTTTGCTCATCTGTCTTTTGCATTGCTGGCAGATTCTTTAATCCACTGTCTTCATAAGTTAATTTCTGTTTTCGAAATTTCAGTGGCTCTCTCTGAGCCCCATAGAAAAAATAGTGTCCAAGTTCAACATTCTAGACCTTTCACAGACAGCTTCTACTTCTCTCACTATTAATTCTCCACTTTTGTCAAATTGTTTCCACTAAGCCCTACACTTTCTTGCTGTCGTATCTTTTTAAATAAACTTCATGAGCTGTATTTCTCCTTTGTCTTTAGTCATATACAGATTCTGTTTTTTCTTAGAATCCCAGTGAAATCTTTCTTTCCCCTATGTGAGACCATCAGATTACAATGATAACTCTTTCTTTAGAATCTCATATAGCATGCATCTTTCAGTTCCCATGTATATAAAAAGTGTAATGGAGCTTTATCTTTTCTCTTTGAATCCTCAAGGTTACATGGCATTGTAATACCTGGAAGAATTTTAGGTATTCTCACATTTTATTATCTCTTTGATGGTACTGACCATTTAGTCTTCATTTTATATATACAGGGCTTGGCACATGGCCTTGGGTGTAACAGGTGCTCAGTCATTTAATGATGGAGTTAAATAGATTGTCTATTGAAAGTACTTTGGTATTTGAGGTGTAAAATGACAACACTGAAAACCTAGAGTGTCTGAGTTTGTTTCCTTTCTCTGTATGCAGTGCATAAGGAACTGCAGGTCCAAATTGCCTTCATGTGTTCTTCAGATTTGTAGTCATACTATTTCTAGGAACTCCATCATAAACTTGAAGAAGAAAATTTTAATCTAAAAATGGTAACCATTTATTGCAAAAGAGTAGTTCACAGCCTGCCTGTGTCAAGCTCTTTGGATACAGTGGTGATAATAATAGTGTTGCACCCTTTGAGCTGACATTCTTGCTGGATATTGGAAATAATCAACTATTTAATATTATTTCAGAAAGTTAAATGCTGTGAAAAAATAAACTATTGTAGGTAAATAAAGAGCAATTACAGTGCAGGTGGGTATTTTACAAAGTTCCCGTAGTAGAGACTGTATCAAGTGCCCAGGTCTTTTTCCCCTTCAGTCGTTCTGTTGTCCAGAGGTAGCCAGAGATCTTTTTCATGCATATTTTTTCATGTAAAGACATTTCCTAGGACATAGACTATGATTTCTGTTTATCACTTTATAGTACATTGTGGACAACATTTCATATCAGTAGTTAAATTCCTCATTTTACTGTCTGCTTGGTGTCCCATTGTATGGCTGTCTAGTAATTTAATTATTTTGTGCTGTTGGATATTTAGGTTGTTTCTATTTTTTAAGTGTAAGCCCCTTGAACATGTATCTTTACGTAGCTGTGTGGGTATAGCTAAAGAGTAAATTCCTAAAAGTTAAACTACTTTTAATTTATTGTATTTTCTTAGTCTACCTAATGGCTTACTTTGAACTAAATGCCAGAAATAAAACACTCCTTCTTTATTCTAAATCTGATATCTCTCTTTCCCCTGCTCCTTTAACATAAACATTGTGATCTTATCCAAATCTCCACTTGAACATAGTTGGCATGTGATTAAAATTCACTAAGTATGTGAATGAAATCTTACTTACAGCCTTGCTTGTCTGTCTTCCTTCTCGTGGGCTTTTGATATCTCTCTTCTGGTTTCCTCCACCTGACTAAAAACTTCTATCAGCCACTGAGCTCTGCAGCCAGACTTCCTGAGATGAAATTTGGTGTCCATTTGTGTCCACAAATGTTTGGCCTTTAGTAAATAACTTCTGTGTTTCAGTTTCATCCTACATAAAGTTAGGATAATAATGGTATCTACCTCCTAATATCATTATGAGTACTAAATGAGTAACAGACCTGTAAAACAACACAGTATCTGGCCCATTAAAGGTACACAGTAAATGTTAGCTCCTTTTCTTACTATTACCTGCCGCTCACGCTCTCACAGCACACTTTTCTTCAGTAGCATTGTACTGTGTACCTTGTATTGATTATAGGCTGATTTCTGTGGCGATTCACAGGTTTCATCATCTTAGCTCCACGCTCCTTGAAGCCAGGGAGTGTATATTATTTATCTATTTCCTGCTCCGTAGTGCCTTGCACACAGTTGTGCTTAATTAATATTTATTGATTAAATATGTATACTTTTGGAGGACCTATCATGAAACCAGCATTTATAATACAAATCTGGTTTTTAGCTATGTAATTTTTATCCTTGAACTGGTTGAAAACAAACTGTAATAATTACATTTCAGGAGATGACGCATTCATGGCCTCCCCCTCTAACGGCTATTCATACACCATGCAAAACAGAACCTTCCAAATTTCCTTTTCCAACTAAGGTAAGTAAATAACATGTGTCTTTGATACTGTTAGAAAACTCTATAAATGGCTTGACTAAAATCACATGAATTCAGAGTTGTCTTGCCATTCCCATTCTAGTGGGAGACAGATAATAAATACATAATTTCAAATAGTGATCATTGCTATGAAGAAAATAAAACAAGATAATGGAATCAAGAGCGACTTGGATTAAGAGGTTCTTAAAAAAGTTTTGAAGGCAATTGGGAAGAGAATTAAAAAGTGTCAGTGTTTGTTTTGGGGTTCTAGGTTACAGGTGGTAAGGGTTTCTCAAATTCTTTTTTTTTATTTTTTATTTTTTAAAGATTTTATTTATTTATTTATTTGAGAGAGAGGCAGTGAGAGAGCATGAGCGAGGAGAAGGTCAGAGGGAGAAGCAGACTCCCCGTGGAGCTGGGAGCCTGATGCGGGACTCGATCCCGGGTCTCCGGGATCATGACCTGAGCCGAAGGCAGTCGTCCAACCAACTGAGCCACCCAGGCGTCCCGGGTTTCTCAAATTCTTATCTGAGGAACCCCTTTCCATTGGACTTAGCAGTCATACTGATGTGTGTGGAAAGAGGTTCCTCAGATAATGGTTCAGGTTCAGCTACAATCAGCAGATGTGCTTTTTTTTTTTTTTTAACATTAATTATATTTACATGAATAATAGAAGAACATATTCTTCTTGTGGAAGTTTGACCAGGACCCCTAATAATAGCCTTTCCCAGTGTTGTCTCCTCTATCTCACCTCCATGCAAACCTTTGCAAGTCTTTTCACATGCATTTGCATGTGATCATTACATGTAAGCACTCTCTCTTTGACTTTATTTCTGCCAAGATGTATTGTTCTGGATTTTTTTTTAATTTTTTTTTTTAAGATTTTATTTATTTATTTGACAGACAGAGATTACAAGTAGGCAAGAGAGGCAGGCAGGGAGAGAGAGGAGGAAGCAGGCTCTCCGAGGAGCAGAGAGCCCGATGCGGGGCTCGATCCCAGGACCCTGGGATCATGACCTGAGCTGAAAGCAGAGGCTTTAACCCACTGAGCCACCCAGGCGCCCCTTGTTCTGGATTTTTAATCAGCAACAGGTCTTAGAGAACATTCTATAGTTACTCTGTGTCTTTATTATATATAGATAATAGATTACATATAGACTTACTTCTTTTATATGCATCCATAGTATAAATGTATTTTAGTTGAATTCTTTCCCTTTGGTATTTAAGTTGTTGTCAAGTTTTCATTTCCATAAATAATGCTTGTGTGGGTATCTTTTTCATGCCTGTGAGTTTCATAGTCATTAGTTTCATGCGTATGAGTTTCTTTTGTGTAAAGTAGGAAGTAGAATGGTTGAGTATTGAGATGGTATGTATCGGTTGTACCAGTCACTACTCCCACTTGTATTCCCCCTGATTCCTCACATGCACATCACCATTTGTTATTTGAAGCACCAGTCTTCTGAGTGCAGAATGGCATTTCATTTCTTAGATTGCTAGCTAGGTTTATCATCTTTACACATTTTTCATCCATGTTACTTCTCTGTAGCTGAGTATACCTGTTTCCTCTGCTCTTGGGGTTGCATCTTTCACCTAATGAGTTTCAGGAGGATTTCTTTTTGTGTTCTTTTGTTTGAATTCTGGATTCTATTAATTTCTTCTGCGTGCTATAAACACATCTCCCAGTTAGAGTAGTTTTAAGTATTATGGTCTAGAAGATTTTAATTTTGATGAATAAGTAGATCGTTCTCTTCTATGAAGCTACTTTTTAATGTCTTTTTTTTTTAAAGATTTTATTTATTTATTTGACAGACAGAGATGACAAGTAGGCAGAGAGGCAGGCAGAGAGAGAAGGAAGCAGGCTCCCCACTGAGCAGAGAGCCTGACATGGGGCTCGATCCCAGGACCCTGGGATCATGACCTGAACCGAAGGCAGAGGCTTTAACCCACTGAGCCACCCAGGCGCTCCTTTAATGTCTTTTAAAGAAGCTTTTTCCTTCCCTAGGACCATAAGCATACCCTCTTATTTTTTTACTTTAATGTAATTACAATTTTGTTTTCTGTGTTTATCTTTAGCCCGATTTATTTTTGTGAGGTAGGCATGTAACTTTCTGCCTATATGTGTGCCATCACACTCTTAATACTTTTAAAATCAACCTATGCACACCTAAAAAATGTATAGTTGGGGGGCTCCTGGGTGGCTCAGTTGGTTAAAGCCTCTGCCTTCAGCTCAGGTCATGATCCCAGGGTCCTGGGATCGAGCCCCGCATTGGGCTCTCTGCTCAGCAGAGAGCCTGCTTCCCTCTCTCTCTCTCTGCCTGCCTCTCTGCCTACTTGTGATTTCTATCTGTCAAACAAATAAATAAAATCTTTGAAAAACAAAACAAAACAAAAAACAACATACAGTTGGAATTTGGTAGGTATATATACCTGTGTAACCACGACCCTAATCAAGAATTAGAATAATTTCGTCACTGCCCAAAAGTCCCCTCGTGGTTCTGTGCAGTCTACCTCACCTCCACCACTGGCCCCTCATAGTTACTAAGTTGTTCTGTGTTAGTATAGATAACTTGTACTTTTTCTAGAATTTCATGTGAATGGAATCCATACAGTGTGTACTCCATTTGTGTGTATGTTTGCCTTCTTTTGCTCAGCATATACTTTTGGAATTCTTCTATGTTCAGGAATGTATTGGTAATTTGTTCTTTTTTATTCCTGAGTTCCTTTTTATTTGTGTTGTATGAAAATATCAACATTTGTGTACCCAGATACCTGTTGATGAACATTTGGGATTTTTTCCAGATTTCGGCTAAGAAGAGAGTATCTGTAAATATTCACTAAAAAGCCTTTATGTAAACTTAAGTTTTATTTTTTCAAGGATAAATATTGGGTTATATGGTAAAAAGTAGAATTGCTCAGTCATGCGTTGAGTTCGTACTACACTAAAAACTACTTTCCTGAGCTTCTCTGTCATATTCCTAGCTCACTCCGTTCCCATCCCTTAGCAGTATATGATAGTTTGATTTGTTCTACATCCTTGTGTACATTTGGTATTATCAGTTTTTTTAGTTTTGGCCATTTTCCTGGGCACATAAGGGTATCTCATACTGCTTTCAGTTTGTGATTCCTTGATGACTAATGACATTGAACCTCTTCTTATGACCTTATTGACCATTCCTCTTTTTGAATATCTGTTCAAATCTTGGGACTTGTGGGGAAGGTGGTGGTGTCAGGATTAGGAGATGTTACTTGTAGTTTTCTTGTCTTTATTTTTGGTATCAGGGTAGCTCTGGCTCTTTAAAAGGAGCAGGGAAATGTTTCCTGAACTGCTGTGTGGAATTTAGTTTCAATTCTTCCTTGAATGTGTTTGTTGGCTGTTGTGTTTTTTTGTTATTGTTTTTTTTTTTAATTTTATATTTATTTGAGAGAGCGAGGGACAGCAAGACAGAGTGTGAGTTGGTTGGGAGAGGCAGACTCCTTACCAAGCAGGGAGCCTGACACACAGGGCTCTATCTCCAGACTCTGGAATCATGACCTGAGCCGAAGGCAGATGCTTAACCCACTGAGCCACCCAGGTACCCTTTGAATGTTTTAATATACTTCAACAGTGATGCCATCTGAGCCTGTAGTGTTCTTTATTGAAAGTATTTGATTATAAGTTCAAGTTTTTCAGTAGACATAGAGCTATTCAGATTTTCTATTCCTTGTGTCAGTCTTGTAATTTGTTCATTTCATCTAAGTAGTCAAGTTTATTGGTATAGAGTTATTTATAAAATAAATACTTATTCTTTTAATGTCTGCAGGATCTCTAGTAAAGTCATTTTTCCCCTGAAATTGGTGATTTGTATTTTCTCTCTTCATTTTCTCTGATTAATCTAACTAGAGTTTTGTCAGTTTTATTGATCATTTCCAATAATTACCTTTTAATTTTTTCAGTTTTCTATTTCCTTGGTTTTTCCTTTATTGTGGTTGTTGTCTTTTTTTCTACTTATTGTGGGTTTCATTTACTTTTCTTTTAACTTCTGAGATGGAGGCTTAGGTCATTAATTGTAAACATTTCTTGTTTTCTGTATTTAAAACTATCGGCTTTCCTCTGAGCCCTGCTTTAGGTGTATCTCACAGATTGTGATAATATTGTGATTTTATTACCATTCAGTGTATGATATTTCCTTATTCCCTGTGTGACTTCTTCCTTGATCCATGGAAGCACATGGTTTCATTTTCAAATATTTGAGGATTTTCCATTCTATTACTGATTCTAATTTATTTATGTTCTTGTTTGAGATTATAAGCCGTATAATTTGTTTTTAAAAATCTATTTTAATGTTTTATGGCCAGTTTCCATGTATGCTAAATAGAATATGTTCTTTTCTCTTTTTTTTTTAAAGATTTTATTTATTTAATAGAGACAGAGTGAGTGAGTGAGCACAACCAGGGAGGAGGGGCAGAGGGAGAGGAAGAAGATCTTGACTGGATCTTTTGTATCTAGCATGATGTTTTAAAGTTTCATTCATGTTATGTTACCAGTATTTTCTATTTTTTAGCTAAATATATTCCATTTTATGATTATATCACATTTTGTTTATCTTTTTACCAGTTCATTGACATTTGGGTTGTTTTCAATTTGAGGCTATTATGAAAATTGCTGCTGTAACATTAGTATAGAGATGTGTTTTTGGCTCTCTTGGTTATTCCACCTAGGAGTGGAATTCTTGGGTCATATAGTAACTGTTTAATTTTTTTTTTTTTTTTAAGATTTTATTTATTTATTTGACAGAGATTACAAGTAGGCAAGAAATGCAGGCAGGGAGAGAGAGGAGGAAGCAGGCTCTCCGCGGAGCAGAGAGCCCGATGTGGGGCTCGATCCCAGGACCCTGGGATCATGACCTGAGCTGAAAGCAGAGGCTTTAACCCACTGAGCCACCCAGGTGCCCCTAGATTTTATTATTTTTTATGGCTGAGTAATATTTTAGTGTGTCTGCATGTGTGTATCACATCTTACTCTTCGTTCATCTGTTGATGGACACTTGGGTTGCTTCTGTAATTTGGCTACTGAAAATAATCCTGTAGTACACATAGAGGTGCTTGTATCTTTTTGAACTAGGATTTTCATATTCTTTGGGTGAATACCCAATAGTGCAATTACCAGAACATAGGGTAGTTCTATCATTAATTTTTGGAGGAAACTCCATACTGTTTTCCACAGTGGTGGCACCAGCTTGTGTTCCCTATGAGGGAACAGCTATGAGGGTATTTTTTCTCTGTATCCTGGCCAACACTTGTTGTTTCTTGTGTTTTTATTTTAGCCATTCTGAGAGGTGTGAGGTGAGATCTCATTGTGGTTTTGATTTGCATTTCCCTGATGATGAGTGATGTTGAGCATCTTTTCATGTGTCTGTGGGCCAACTGTATGTCTTCTTTGAATAAATGTATGTTCTTGTCTTTTGTCCACTTTTTAAATTAGGTTATTTGCTTTTTTGGTGTTATGTTGTATAAGTTTTTTATATATTTTAGATAGTAATGCTTGTTGGATATATCATTTGCACATATCTTCTCCCATTCATTAGGTTGTCTTTTTGTTTTATTGTTTTCTTTGCTGTGCAGAAGCTTTTTATTTTGATATAATCCTAACAGTTTATTTTTACTTTTGTTTTCCTTGCCCTAAGAGACTTAAGAGACTTAAGAGACATTTAGAAAAATGTTGCTGTAGCTAGAGAAATTACTGCCTATGCTCTCTTCTAGGATTTTTACGGCTTCGGGCCTCACATTTAAGGCTTTAATCAATTTTGAGTTTATTTTTGTGTATAAAATGAAACTGGTATGAAAGTGGTCTATTTCTTTCTTTTTTTTTTTTTTTTAAAGATTCTATTTATTTATTTGACAGAGATCACAAGTAGGCAGAGAGGCAGGCAGAGAGAGAGGAAGGGAAGCAGACTCCCCACTGAGCAGAGAGCCCGATGCGGGGCTCGATCCCAGGACCCTGTGATCATGACCTGAGCCGAAGGCAGAGGCTTTAACCCACTGAGCCACCCAGGTGCCCCGAAAGTGGTCTATTTCATTCTTTTGCAGGTAGCTGTCTAGTTTTCCCAACACCATTTGTTGGGAAGACTTTTTTCCCATTACATATTCTTTTTTTTTTTCTTTTTTTTTTTTTAAGATTTACTTATTTATTCTAGAGAAAGAAAATGTGTGCAAGAGTAGGGGAAGGGGAAAGAATCTCAAGCAGACTCCCTGCTCAGTGCAAAGCCTGATGTGGGACACAGCCTCACAACCCATGAGATCATGACCGGAGCTGAAACCAAGACACCCAAATGACAGAGCCACCCAGGCGCCCCCCTCTTATGCACCCTTTGTTGTAGATTAATTGACCATATAATCAGGGGTTTGTTTCTGCATTCTCTGTTCTCTTCCCTTCATCTATGTATCTTTTTTTGTGCCAGTGCCAAATTGTTTTGATTACTACAGTTTTATGTAGCATATCTTGAAATCTGGGATTTTGATACCTCCAGTTTTGTTCTTTTTTTTTTTTTTTTTAAGATTTTATTTATTTATTTATTTGACAGACAAAGATCACAAGTAGGCAGAGAGGCAGGCAGAGAGAGGAGGAAGCAGGCTCCCCGAGGAGCAGAGAGCCGGATGCAGGGCTTGATCCCAGGACCCTGGGATAATCACCTGAGCCGAAGGCAGAGGCTTTAACCCACTGAGCCACCCAGGCTCCCCAGTTTTGTTATTTTTTAAGATTGCTTTTCAGGGCCATTTGTAGTCCCATACAAATTTTAGATTATTTGTTTTAGTTCTGTGAAAAATGGGGTTGGTTTTTTTATAGGGATTGCATTAAATCTGTAGATTGTTTTCCATAGTATGGACGTTTTAACAATATTTGTTCTCCTAATTCATGAGCATGGAGTTTCTTTCCATTTGTTGGTGTAGTCTTCAGTTTCCTTCATCAGCGGTTTGTAGTTTTCAGAGTACAGATTTTTCACTTCCTTGGTTAAATATATTCCAGGTATTTTACTATTTTTGGTATAATTATAAAGGGGATTGTTTTCTTAATTTTTCTTTCTGCTTCTTCATTTTTAGTGTGTAGAAATGCAACAGATTTCTGTATCTTAATTTTGTATCCTGCGATCTTACTGAATTCATTTATTAGTTCTAGTTTTTTGGTGGAATCTTCTACAATTTTCTATATATGGTATCATGTCATCTGCAAATAGTGAAAGTTTGACTTCTTCCTTACAAATTTGGATATCTTTTATATCTTTTTTTTTCTGAATGATTGCTGTGGCTAGGACTTGTAGTATACTGTATTGAATAAAAGTGGTAAGAGTAGACATCCTTATCTTGTTCATGATCCTATGAGGAAAGCTTTTAGTTTTTCCCATTGAGGATGATGTTCACTGTGTGTTTTCCATATAGGGCCTTTATTATGTTGAGGTATGTTCCCCCTAAACCTACTTTGTTGAGGATTTTTATCATAAATGTTGTAATTTGTCAGATGCTTTTTCTGCATCTTTTGAAATGTTCATATGGTTTTTATCTTTCCTCTTGTTGATGTACCCCAAATGTTTCCTTATGATCCTTTATAATGTTCTCTTCCTATAGTCTCTGCCCTTCCCATCCCTAGGCAACTGCTAATCTGATTTCTGTCACTATATATTAGTTTGCATTTTTGAGAATTGTGTATAAATAGAATGATAATACATGTATTCTTTTTGGTTTGTTTCTTTCACTTAGCACAATTACTATTTTTTTAAAATATTTTATTTATTGGGGCACCTGGGTGGCTCAGTGGGTTAAGCCTCTGCCTTCAGCTCAGATCATGATCTTAGGGTTCTGGGATTGAGCCCTGCATTGGGCTCTCTGCTCAGCAGGGAGCCTGCTTCCCCCCCCCCCTTTCTGTCTGCCTCTCTGCCTACTTGTGATCTCTCTGTCAAATAAGTAAATAAAATCTTTTTTTAAAAAAGATTATTTATTTATTTATTTATTTGAGAAAGAGAGCATGAGCTATGGGGAGGGGCGAAGCAGAGGGGAAGCAGACTACCTCCTGAGCACGGAGCCCCACATGGGGTTAGATCCCAGGACCCTGAGGTCATGATCTGAGCCAAAGGCAGATGCTTAGCCGGCTGAGCCACACCGGCGCCTCTCACTCAGCACAATTATTTTACAGCACAATTAAGAAGAATTATTTTACAGCACAGTTATTTCATCTGTATTGTCAAATGTATAAATCATTCTTTCTTATTGCTAAGTAGTATTCAGTTTCATAGTTATAGCACAGTTTATTTAGCCATTTACCTACTGATGAACATTTGGGCTCTTTCTGGTTTTTAGTTAAATAAAGGTGCTATGAATATTTGTGTACAAGATGGGGTACCTGGGTGGCTCAGTGGGTTAAAGCCTCTACCTTCGGCTCAGGTCATGGTCCCGGGGTCCTGGAGTTGACCCCCGCATCCGGCTCTCTGCGAAGCAGGGAGCCTCCTTCCCTTCCTCTCTCTGCCTGCCTCTCTACCTACTTGTGATCTCTGTCTGTCAAATAAATAAATACAATCTTTAAAAAAAATAAATTTCTAAATATTTGTGTACAAGTCTTTGTATGGGCACATGCTTTTATTTCTCATAAGTAAATACCTGCAAGCATAGGATGGATATACATTTAACTTCTAGGAAAATCTCATACTGTTTTCTAAAATGATTGAACCATTATATATTCCTACCATAGATGAGATTTTCAGTTGCTCCACATACTTATTAGAGTTTGGCATGGTCAATCTTTTTTATTTATTTATTTATTTATTTATTGAAAAGATTTTGTATCATATATATCATATATACATACATATATATATGATATACATACTATGTAACAAATAAAATATTCTCATCTTATAAAAATACTCACCTGAAACATCACTATACCCTTCTTGGTACCATCACATTTCTCTGTTCCTTTTAACAGATAATGCCTCAAAAGAAAATCTTCTTTTACATGCTGTCTCCAGTGTTTTGTGCCTCTGTAATCATTCTTTATATATATATACTCTTTTTTTTGAAGATTTTATTTATTTATTTGACAGAGAGAGCACGACTGTGCACACCAGCAGGGGGAGTGGCAGGCAGAGGGAGAGGGAGAAGCAGACTCCTTGCACAGCAGAGGCAGCCTGATGTGGGACTCGATCCCAGGACCCCGGGATCACAATCCAAACCAAAGACTGTTGTCCAACCAACTGAGCCACCCATGTGCCCTGTAATCATTCTTTTGCCCTAAGCTTTCTAACTAAAGTGTATTGTCAGTAAACACAACACATTTCAGAATTTATGGAATGCAAATAAAATATTACTTAATTGTTTATAGCACTAACAGCCTGTATGAGAAAGTAAGAAAGATCTCAAATCAATGACCTTAGCTTCCTCTTTTTAAAAAAAAAAAAATGTTTAAGGGTGCCTGGGTAGCTCAGTTGGTTAAGCCTCTGCCTTCAGAGGCGTGTGTGTGTGTGTGTGTGTATACTGATCATGTTTTAATAAGAAGGAAAAGCGTATGCTGCCTGGGAAAGACAGAGGGTGCCCTTAGGAAATCTCCGCAGGAGAGCTTGAGATTCAGTGCTCAAGTACAGGATATTGACTTTATTAGCTCATTTCTTGTCATAGGAGGGAAAGCAGATGAGGTGGGTATAGTTGGAGATAGGCTAGTAGATTTTCCAGTGATAGTTTGAAGCATACTAAAGCTTTTGACTGCCCTTGAACATAATTCAGTGTATGTTTGCAACAACTCCTGGCAGTGTTCTAGGTGCTTCAGAGGTGTGACACTGAATCATTTGCATGTTACCCTGTTCTGAGATTGGTATTTAAAAAAGCAATTAGAATAATCTGTGCCAGTGCCTAGAATAGTTCCTGGCACCTATCGCTGTTCAGTAAATGTTTGTTTATTGAATTTGGATATAAATACTTGGGTAATGTGTTTAGATTTTTGGTTTTTCTGAAACACTTCAGTTAGCTACTTAGTGATCATTGATTTGGTTGGGTTGCTTTTACAAGTTAGGTTTTGGTTTTTTATAGCTCATCTCATTCTCTGTCTTTTCAGTGAGTATACCTTCGTGTGTAATATAGTTTAAAGCTTTATACGAAGCTTTAATAGGTATTTATTCTCTGTGTGTGCTAACCATATAAACTAGGTTCACTGAGAGGACAGAGAAGGAAGAAAATTTTGATACTTAGGGGATTTGGAGATGACATCCTAAAAATGATGACAGTAACTGGGCTTAGAAGAAGTAAAGCAGTGTGAGAAGCACAAGGGAAGGCAAAGAGCCCAATAGGAAGGATTTCACACTCATTAGCAAGTCTGAAACACAGTTCACATGTGGCTCGTGGTGGATGAGAAGTTGAGTTTAGGAATATGTTTGGAGAGCTGGTTTCATGAATCCATATCATTGGCCTAAACATCCTTGATCTGACCCATTTAAAAACAACACAATACATACATATATACAACAAAGCAAATCCCTCTGTTCCATGTGATTCTCCGCCAGTCCTCCTCCTTGGAGTTGAACTTCCTTAGAGTGGTTCATATTTGAGATCTGTTCTTCTTTCCTCAGGCACTCCTCATGCTAGTCTGATTGATCTTGCTTCACATGATACCTCACCAAAACCATTTTCATTATGACCACTATTGGCCCATTTTGTAGATCTAGTTTACAAAATCTAGAGTTACCTTGCTTCTCTGACTTCTCCTTTTTCTCTTCTATCTTTGTCTCTACCAATTAATGTGAGTTTTCCAGGCATTGTGCTTGGTGCTATAAAAGAATACAAATGAAGAAATATGTTTTGCCTCAGTCTGCCCAATGTTTGGTTGTGGAAATAAAATAATACAAAAGAATGAAAAAAATTACATATTAGTGTTTATGTGGATGTGTAGTTCTACACACCATGCTTAGACCTAGAATTGTCTTCTCTTTATATCCTGTTCCTCTTTACATAGGTCTTCTACAAATTTTTCTCTTAATAAAAATGTTTATCTTAATTCCAGATACATACATCCAGCTGCATAGTTGACACTTCTTAGATAATGAGTTTTAGGTAACTTTGAGACATCTTCCAGGGAGAACTTGGGATTTTCTCTGCTAGTTCCCATCCAAAAAGCAAGAGAAAATAAGCATGATCCTCTTTTACGGTTTCCTGTCTTAATGAATCCAGAAAAACCTTTTTGGAATTATCTTTGGTACCTCCCTCTCTGTCATACCCAATAAACTGTCACCAAGTCCTAATGATTTTTACCTTCTGTAATGTGTTTTAATTCCATTCCTTTATCTCCATCTTTATTCTTAACCTTTATGGGAAGTCATTAGTCTCCAAAGTGGAAAGCATATGTATACTTCAGTGTTGTGTGTATTGGAGATTGGGGGCGGGGGAGAAACGGGATGAAAACTTTATTCTGATTTTTTAGTTTGAAAAATTCTCCATTCTTATGTCTAAGAAAACAAAATCAATGTAGTATTGCTTCTCTTGATCTGAATGGCAGATGGTCACATTTTATTTCTGTGGTATTCCAGAAGTTTAGGTCTTTTCGTCATGGAAAAGTTGGTAGAATTGCTCTCATTCATTTACTCTTAGTGGCTCTAGCATATTACAGTTTTAAATTGGCTCATTTAAGATGATTTACAGATTATATTAACTGATTTTAATTCAACTAATCTTCACTAGTGGACAAGCAGCTTAAATGATACACCTGCCATGAAACTACTGAGTGAAAATAACACTAAAATGCGTTTTTGAGCAAATAAGAAAATGACAGAGCTGAGATTTTTCCTCTTCTGGTATGAGCTCTTAACTGTCACTGTACAAAGTAGAAACAAGGGTGACCTAAAATTAAAAAAGAAGAAAACATTCAGATTATCAACGGTAGTTTGAATATGCATTTATGTCATTAATCTTGCTTTTAGTTTAAAATGTATCTTGAGATAATAACTAATGAAACTATGACAGTGTCATGCTTCATACTCTTTGAAATTTTGAGTTGTGTGATAATTCAATCCAGTCCTTAAATACACAGGCTTAGTAAATTGTATTAAAAATATGTTTTGAGAGTTCTTCCAGTGTTCTATACCTTTGTCCAGAAACTTGGTCTTTCTGCTCTACTTAAAAATTAGTAAAATCCAGTAAACAGAGAATATACTAAAATGCATTTCTTTGTTGGGAAACACTTTTGAGGCAGGGTTAGAAAACACAGCTGAAGATTCAAAAAACAAAGAATAAATCATTCATTGTACAAAATTAGCTGTATTGAGTTGAACAAAAGTACAGGTGCTTTAGTTATCTCAATTTATGATTTTTTAAAGGATTTATTTATTTATTTTGGAGGGACAGGTGCACAGTAGGAGGGGAGGAGAGAGAAGGAAAGAGAATTTCAAGCAGACTCCACACTGAGAGCTTGGAGCCTGAAGTGGGACTGAATGCCAGGATCCTGAGTTCATGACCTGAGCCAAAGGCAGAGGCTTAACCAGCTGAGCCACCCAGGCACCCCGCAATATATTATTTTTGTTGGAAGTTCAGAACTTTTACATTAGCTTAGATCTTCACTGTTTGTTTCGTGACATGTTATCTCATCTAAAAATGAATTATACCTCCTCCCCAACCCCTTCTCCTCTGTCCCTCCTGCAAATCTCAAATTTTACTAAACATATGGTTGTATATGTGTGTTCTTTAATATAACCTATAAAGTCTGCATGCTTTATGATCTACCTTTTGAGGTCTTGGGTCTCATTTTTCACCACCCTTCCTTCTGTACCTTTTGTGCCCATGAACTGCCTTTAAAACCTTTATACTAAACGTTCTCCTGTCTTTCCTGCCTTTACACATGCTGTTCTCTGTACCCTGAACACTTACCTTTCCCAGTTTACTTGCTACCTACATTTTAGATCTTAACCTGAATGGTGCTTGCTCTGGGAAGTCTTTGCTCATCTTCCTGGCTAGATCTGTCCATCTTTCTCCCTCTCTCCCCCTCTCACTCCCTCTCTCACTCTCACTAGTTCACCCATTCACTCATATGCTCATGCACACACAATTGTAAACTCTTATATAATATTGTGTATGTATTTGCCTTTCGTTGTACTTATCACAGTTAACCATTTTACCTTTTATGTGCATGAACAGTTGCAGAGATAGTCATTGACATTATACAGATGAGTGTTAAGTTCCATGATTATAAGCTCCTTGTTTTTATTTATCACTCTGTTTTTCCAGTACTTAGATCTATGAATGGATATCATGTCAGGGAGTTTGGCTTTCATTCCTAGGAAAAACAAAGAGCCATTGCAGGCTCCATAAAAGTAATAGTAATGACTCATACTAGAATTTGGGCTTTAGGAAGATTAACTCAAGACTATAGTTGAGTGAAGGAGAATTGAGTGAAGATTAGAGCCAGAAAGATCCATTAGATGGCCCTTATAAATTGAAAAATGTGAGGACCTGAAGTCTTTGCAGTGTAGATGGAGAAGAAATGTTGCATTTAGTCAATGTTTTAGAGACAGAATCCACTAGCATTTGGAGACCAGCAGACTGACTATTGTCAGAGGTGAGGACAAGGAGAGATGACTTGAAGTTCAGGCTATTAACTTTTAGGTCATTTACCAGGTAAATAAGTATAAGATAATTGGCAGTTCAAGAGGGTGGAGGATTATTTGCATCTTAAAACAATTCACAGGCATGACCTTGGCCACTGCTCTATAGTTTTTTTAATAGCTTTATTGAAATACAATGCACATACCATGCCTTCCACCCATTTCAAGTGTACAATTACGTGGTTTTGAGTATATTTATAGACATATTTATAGACATGTGCAACTGTCACAACAGTGAATTTTAGAGCATTTTTATCACCTCAAAGAGAAACTCCCTCTTCATCTATTACCCACTTTCCCTCTCCCTCCCAGCTATTTAAAACTACTCACCTTGGGGCGCCTGGGTGGCTCAGTGGGTTAAAGCCTCTGCCTTCAGCTCAGGTCATGATCTCAGGGTCTTGGGATTGAGCCCCACATCAGGCTCTCTGCTCAGCAGGGAGCCTGCTTCCCCCTCTCTCTCTGCCTACCTCTCTGCCTACTTGTGATCTGTCAAATAAATTAAAAAGTAATAAAAATAATAAATAAATAAAACCACTCACCTATTCTTTTTCTCTGTAGATTTCCTTTTTTGGACATTTTATGTAAATTGAATCTTACCATATATGGCCTTTTGCAACTGTATTATTTCACTTAGCATAATGTTTCCAAGGTTATTCCAAGTTGTAGCAGTGGATCAGGACTTCATTTCTTTTTGTGGCCAAATAATATTCCACTGTATGGATATATATCACATTTTGTTTATACATTCATCAGCTGATGGACATTCAGGTTGTTTTGAGCTTTGGGCTATTGTGAAGTAATGCTGCTATAAACATTTGTGTACAAGTTCTTGTGTGGACATAATGTTTTTGTTTCACTTGGTTATGTACCTATGAGTAGAATTGCAAGGTCATACAGTAACTATATGTTTAACCATTTGAGGAACTTCAGAATGTTTTCCAAAGCTAGTTATACCACTTTACGTTCCTGCTGGGCTTTCATTTTCTGTCAACATCCCTGTTTCATCCCTGTCAACACTTGCTGTTATCGGTGTTTTTTATTCTAGTCATCCTAGTAGGTGTGAAGTTGTGTCTCATTGTGGGTTTGATTTGCATTTTCCTCATAACAAATGATGTGGAACAACATCTTTTCATGTGCTTATTGACCATTTGTGTATCTTCCTTGTAGAAATATCTCCTCAGATCCTTTGCTCATTTTTTTCATTGCTTGTCCTTTTTATCATTGAGTTGTAAGAGCTCTTTATGTATTGTAGATAGCCATCTCTTAAAAGATCTATGATTTGCATATACATTTTCCCATTCTTTGGGTTGTCTTTTCACTTTCTTGATGGTGTCCTTTGAAGCACAGAAGTTCTTAATTCTGCTCAAGTCCATTTTATCTATTTGTTTCTTTTGTGTTTTATGCTTTTGGTGTCATATGGAAGAATTCTTTGCCAAATCCAGGATCATTAAAGTTTGACTGTAAGTTTTCTTCTAAGAGTTTTGTAGTTTTGGCTCTTACATTTGGTCTTTGATCCATTTTGAGTTATTTTTTTAATACCGTCTGAGGTAAGCATCCAGCTTCATTCTTTTGCATATGGCTGTTCAGTTGTCCCAGCACCATTTGTTAAGAAGCATATTCTTTCCCTATTGGGTGCTCTTGGCCCACTTGTTGAAATCGTTTGACCACAGATGTTTTTTACAGTGTTTTGGGTTTTTTTTTTTTTTAAGATTTTATTAATTTATTTGACAGAGACAGACACAGCGAGAAAGGGAACACAAGCAGAGGGAGTGCAAGTGGGAAAAGCAGATTTCCCGCTGAGCAGGGAGCCCAATATGGGGCTCAATACAAGACTCAATCCAGGACCCTGGAATGATGACCTGAGCCCAAGGCAGATGCTCAATGACTGAGCCACCCAGGCGCCCATACAGTGTTTTTTTAAACAGTGAAACTGTGTTTTAAAAAATTCATACTATGTGGATTTCTCTTTCACAGATGTTTCTGTCATTAAAGATTGTGCTTATTTTTTTTTAAAGATTTTATTTATGTATTTGTCAGAGAGAGAGAGAGAGCAGGGGAGCTGCAGGCAGAGACAGAGGGAGAAGCAGACTCACTGCTGATCAGGGAGCCCAATGTGGGGCTTGGTCTCAGGACCCTGGGATCATGATCTGAGCTGAAGGCAGATGCTTAACTGATAGCCACCCAGGCTCCCAGATGGTGCTTGTTTTTAAGTAGGCTTTTAGAGATGTTTGTATAAATTTAATACTACACTGTATACTACAGACTCAACCTAGAAAAATGTGTAATTTGCACATGTGAAACAGGGGTTGTGACCATGAAAGATGAGTTTGGAAAGCCATGTTTCTTTCCCTGAGAGTGACATTTTGGCTTCCTTTTTTATTAGTGCTTCCTGAGTGCTAGACAGTGGACTCTAGTATACAGCTTACAGCTTAAAAAGCGTATATGACGATCTTTTCCTCAGCTTGCTAATTGTTTGTAAGATATTGGGAACGGGAAAGGAAGGTAATAAAATGATGTGTGAATACCATGTGAGGTTTTTAGTTCATAAAGGTGTGGTATCTTTTGAGTCCATATGGGTTGTACAGCTTTTTTTACTCTAGTATAGGTTGTTTGTTTTAGAGAGAGAGCATGTGCCTCAAGCTGGACGTAGGACCCCCCCCACCTCCAAGGAGAGGGAAAGAATCTTAAACAGGCTCCACATCCAGTGCAGAGCCTGACACAGGGCTCGATCTCACAATCCTGAGATCAGGACCTCAGCCGAAATCAAGAGTCAGACACTTAACCAGCTGAGCTTCCCAGGTGCCCCTAGTATTACTATTATTTTTTTATTTTTTATTTTTTTTTTTAGTTAAACATTTTCTTAAGATCAAGAATCTTAAATTGAAGTCATTTGCTTTCCCAGGGCTCCAAATTAGAATATGAGTACCATGGATGCTGCTGAAAAGAAATGAATAATAAAGAGGAACTATTAGGTAGCTTGATGCTTTTTGTAGTGAGTTTTGGGAAAGTTCATTATTGACCACATGATTACTGAGGCCCATCATATGTGATCATTAAATTCTTTCAGTGTTTTTTTTCTTTTCTATATTCCTAGGAACTCAACAGATCTTTCATTGAATTAGCTGGAATTGAATAGTTTAATTTGAAGCATTTGTCACTACGAACCTTTCTCTTAATGCCACTATATAATTTTCTGTCCGCTTTTTCTTAGGAATCTCAGCAGTCCAGTTTCGGCCCCGGAGAACAAAGTGAGTATTTCTTTTCCTCTTAGTTCTCAAGTTAAGCTTTTTATTGAGCATTCATTTCTCATGGTCTTACTGTACATTGCTTTTACAATTCCTTCACATGTCTTATCCCAGTTTTTATTATCTGTTGATTAGTAATGAGTTAAACCAAATCTTGGTTTAAATTAAATTTAAAAATGAAGAATTATAGATTGGTGGTGATCAAAATTAACAATTTTTATTAAATATTTGAAGTTCAGAGTTCATGAATTCAGTTTGATGGGTACCTCATAAACCCAAGAACCATTCTTCTGTCTTCCTGTCTCCTTTGTAAAAGTAATTGGTTCTGTGAGAGTTAAATTATAAGCAGGAAGGGGTTGTAGCTTACTGTAGCTCTTCTCTTTATGTGTCTGTATTTAGTTATTTACTGTGTTAGGTTAGTCACCATACAATACATCATTAGTTTTTTGTTTTTTGTTTTTTGTTTTTTTTTAATATTTTATTTATTTATTTGACAGACAGGGATTACAAGTAGGCAAGAGAGGCAGGCAGGGAGAGAGAGGAGGAAGCAGGCTCTCTGCGGAGCAGAGAGCCCGATGTGGGGCTTGATCCCAGGACCCTGGGATCATGACCTGAGCCTAAAGCAGAGGCTTTAACCCACTAAGCCACCCAGGCGCCCCACATCATTAGTTTTTGATGTAGTGTTCCATGATCATTGTTTGCATAGAACACCACCTAGTGCTCCATGCAGTCTGTGTCCTCCTTAATGCCCATCACCAGGCTTACCCATCTCCCAACCTCTCTCCCTTCTAAAACCCTAAGTTTGTTTCCAGGAGTCCATTGTCTCTCGTGGTTCATCTCCCACTCCCATTTCTCCCCCTTCATTTTTCCCTTCTCGTAATGTCCTCCCTGCTATTTCTTATGTTCCACAAATAAGTGAAACCGTGTGGTAATTGACTTTCTCTGTTTGACTTACTTGACTCAGCATAATCTCCTCCAGTCCCATCCATGTTGATGCAAAAGTTGGGTATTCATCCTTTCTGATGGCTAACAGACACATGAAAAAGTGTTCATCATTAGCCATCAGGGAAATTCAAATCAAAACCACATTAGATACCACCTTATACCAGTTAGAATGGCAAAAATCGACAAGGCAAGAAACAACAAATGTTGCAGAAGATGTGGAGAAAGGGGAGCCCTATTACACTGTTGGTGGAAATCCAAATTGGTGCAGCCACTATGAAAAACAGTGTGGAGGTTCCTCAAAAAATTAAAAATAGAGCTACCGTATGACCCAGCAATTGCACTACTGGGTATTGATCCCAAAGATACAGATATAGTGAAAAGAAGGGCCATATGCACCCCAATGTTCATAGCAGCAATATCCACAATAGCCAAAATGTGGAAGGAGCCAAGATGCCCTTCAACAGACAAATGGATAAAGAAGATGTGGTCCATGTGTTTATTTTTGCTGGGTCTTTAGGTCTAGGAAGAAAGTCTGCTGTTGTAGAACCCCCTTTTACCCCCGTCTTAGTTTCTGAGAAGAACTTGAGGGAATAATAGCCTTAGGGAATTTTTTTTTTAAGATTTTATTTATTTTAGGGGTGTCTGAGTGGCTCAGTGGGTTAAGCTTCTGCCTTTGGCTCAGGTCATGATCTCAGGGTCCTGGGATTGAGCCCCACATCAGGCCCACTGCTCAGCAGGGAGCCTGCTTCCCCCTTTCTCTCTGCCTGCCTCTCTGCCTACTTGTGATCTCTGTCAAATAAATAAAATCTTCTAAAAAAAGATTTTATTTATTTTGCAGAGAGAGGGCACAAGCAGGGGGGAGTGGAGGGCAGAAGGAAAGGGAGAAGCAGGCTCTCCATGGAGCAGGGCGCCTGAGGCTGAGTTCCATCCCAGGACCCTGGGATCATGACCTGAGCCATCCAGGCACCCCAGCCTTAGGAAATTTAAGTCTGGTCCCAAGAGACGTTGGCTGTGTGAATTGATAGTGATAAGGTCAGGAACCTTGGATATGTCTAGGCTTCCCCATATAGCTCTACAACAAAATAAATGGTCTTTTTGCCAAGAACAGTAACTTCTTTAGTAAATAGATCTACACTGGTTCTGCCCTACAGCTATAGTTGTAGGAAAAAGGGACCCACCATTGTTGATAGAAAATAGCTATAGGCCAGAAAGTTTGGGTTTTTTTTTTAAGATTTTATTTATTTATTTGACAGACAGAGATCACAAGTAGGCAGAGAGGCAGGCAGAGAGTGGAGGAAGCAGGCTCCCCGCTGAGCAGAGGGGCTCAATCCCAGGACTCTGGGATCATGACCTGAGCTGAAGGCAGAGGCTTTAACCCACGGAGCCACCCAGGTGCCCCCAAAAGTTTACATTTTCTATCTTAAAGTCTTCTAAGAATGTCTCATCTTGAGGCGCCTGAGTGGCTCAGTTGTTAAGCATCTGCCTTCCACTCATGTCATGATCCCAGCGTCCTGAGATCAAGACCCAGGTAGGGCTCCCTGCTGAGCCTGCTTCTCCCTCTCCCACTGCCTGTGCTTGTGTTCCCTCTCGCATGCTCTCTCTCTCTGTGTCAAATAAATAAATAAAATCTTAAAAAAAAAAAAAGAATGTCTCCTCTTAGTTCTGTCCTCCTCCCCCCATAACTAACTACTGGCAAATGGGATCATAAGCTTCTCCTATTCTTTATTACTGTGTTTTTCACTTAACTATGTCTGTATCAGTGTAAAAATTCTATCTCATTCTTTTTAACATGAAAATTGTGTTATATTGTATGAACGTACCATAATTTAACTAGATCCCTCTTGATAGATATTTGTTTCTAGTTTTTGCTGTTACAAATCATACTATGATAAACATCTGTGTGTGAGTGTGTGTTTATGTATTTTTCCAGATATACCTGTAAGGTAAATTTTTTTTCATCATAATTGCTACATCAGTGGATACATGCATTTCCAGTATCAGTAAGATAATATTACCAGATTGCCTGCCAAAGAGATTGTATGTATTTATAATCCTACAGACAGCTTCTGAGCATACCTATTTCCACCAGTATCTTGTATTTATTGGACTTTGAAGTGTTGCCAATTTGATGGAGGGACAAATTCCATCTTGTGTTGATTTACGTTTCTTTGAAGGTATACTGATATATATTTTATGATCTAAATGGTATTACTGTAGTTGTTAATTTCTGCATCCTTTCTTTTGTTCTAGAAAGATACAATCCTTCTTCTAAAACTTCAAATGGACACCAGTCTAAATCGTAAGTTTATTGCTTAATAAGTTTGTCTGTTTTGTTGAGTCTGTAGTGTGTATATATTAGCCCAACAGTTAAATATGTGTATTTAATCTTTTAAGGAAGGAGTAAGCAAACTTATGTAAAAGGCCAGACAGTGAAATAATTTAGGCCTTAGGGGCTTAGATGGTTTTTGTCCCAACTAGGCAGGCAGCTCTGCCGTTGTGGTATGAAAGCAAATATAAACTGTGGGTGCGGTTGTGTTCCAATAAAACTTTAACTTTTTAACTTGCCTTAGTTTGCTTACACCTCCTCTGAGATTACAGTTTTTCTCATCTCTTAGAGATAATGCTTATTTGTGTTTGTGGGTAGGTTGATACTTTGTTTTTAATAAAGAAGACCCAACAGTACAGGATTCTTTTTTTTTTTAAATTTTATTTATTTGACAGACAGGGATCACAAGTAGGCAAAGAGGCAGGCAGAGAGAGAGAGGAGGAAGCAGGCTCCCTGCTGAGCAGAGAGCCTGATGCGGGGCTTGATCCCAGAATCCTGAGATCATGACCTGAGCTGAAGGCAGTGGCTTAACCCACTGAGCCACCCAGACACCCCACAATACAGGATTCTTAATAAGCCCTCCCTTTAACTGCTTTGTGTAGAATATTAAGTCAGCATAGTTTGTACTGTCTTTAAGTTTTCCTCCTTCTGTAGGTAGAACCAGGAATATATATCAAAATGTAATCAGGCTAATATGTTGGATGATAGTAAATTCCAGCTCAAGAAATGAACTCCTCAATTCCTAAGACAAGTTAACTCACTGATTAAAACAAAATTCTGAAGAAGCTATGGCCACAGTGCTGGCTTTCGAAGCTATATCCTGTAATCTGTACTGAAAACCTCAGCCTCTTACACTGAACAAAGGAAAAACTGAGAATGAAGTTATGTGAATACAAGAAATCCCCCCCCACTGCTACAGAATTGAAATTATATTCATATTTATCTTATTTATTTGTATGCAAAGAACCGGTAAAAGCCTACCATATATGTGCGAATCACTTTGGTTGGTGAGGGAACAAAAACATGCAGGACCTTGAGCAGTCTGGTAAAAGCTTTGACATCTCCATGTGTGTGAACAGGTTCATTGAGCTGCCATTATTAAATCATAAGGGCTGAGAGAATTCAGAGTAAGTACATTTCCTTGTAGGATATCAGTCATAGAGATGCACTAAGCCCTTGTCCAAAAGAAAACTCTTTTTTTCTGTCCTGCTTAACTGGGCCAGCCTTAAAACACTATTCATAGTTCTGTAATCATCCGGTTACTTTGTTTCAAGGTGATCTTTTAGGGGGTAATCTGAATTTGGGGTCAGATATAGACACTTGGGATAAGCTTTGAAGGGAAAGTATCAGTAGTTATTGGAGTGAAAGAAGATTTCCTTTCCACTGATTGGAGACTGTCATGAGATTTTAAGAAGAAAGGTAAAAGAACTATTAGTAATGAGAAATTAAGCATTTTTCTAGTGGTTTTCCCTAAACTTTGTATTAATTTTTATTCTCCTATAAAAAGGCAAGGAATATTTTATGGGTCATTACTCAGATTCTTTATTTTAATGTTGATTTTATGACCTTAAGGAAAATTTAAATCTGTGATTTTACTTTGAAAAATGAATTTCAGAAACTATCAGTTTACGGAATTTATTTGTGTGGTTTTTTTTTAATTTATCTGAATTTTAATCAAGGAAGATTTAGAACCTGGAGTTTATTTTTAGTTCATATGTGGTCATTTCTATTTTATAGCTAAGTTTCTTACCCCAGATTGTTACTTCTCCAGAGAGCAGTCATCTTTCATACCAAGGTGTTTATGAACTAGTGCTTGGATTTTGTGTTCTGGTTTTCATAATTACGAAGTTGTATGAATCTCTTCGTGGAACATGAGGGACAATGAAAGAGAATTGCTGATACTTTCATTTTATCTTCCTTCTTTTTAGGAGTTTTATCTCTAGTGGACTGTTGGGTATGAGTATGATCATTTGTTTTAATATGAATGAGTGGGTGTGGATGCAATTAGAAAAATAGAGATAACAACTGAGTTATAAGAGTTTGTAGAAGGTGGCTTATTTAATTAGAAAAGGAGGTTACATGTTTTACTTATGGAAAAGTGAGAGCTTTTGAAATGTTCACTTCCCTGGCTGTGAAGCACACCAGAGTAAGACTTACTGGTTCTTTTCTTTGTTGTTGTTTTGTTGTTTTTTTTTCTTTTTAAATTAAATCTTTGTCTACCACCATGATTATTTCTAGAATGATTCGTAGCTATTTAATACTCTGGTGTGCTATGGTACACTGTTAGAAAATTACTAACTCTTTCTGCCTTTTCCCTCTAGCATGTTAAAAGATGACTTAAAACTAAGCAGCAGTGAAGACAGCGATGGGGAGCAGGTGTGTCTACTGCTTTATGAATTTCCAGTTTCATACAGTATTGGTTTGCACTGTATTTTTTTTTAAGATTTTATCCACGTATTTGACAGAGAGATCACAAGTAGGGTGAGCCGCAGGCAAAAGAGAAAGGGGGAAGAAGGCTCCCCACCAAGCAGAGAGCCTGATGCTCGGCTCTGTCCCAGGACCCTGAGATCATGACCTGAGCCAAAGACAGAGGCTTAACCCCTTGAGCCACCCAGGTGCCCCTGTATTGTATTTTATAAATATTAGAATCGAATGATACATATGTGATTCGTTTATTTAAAATAAGTTCCTTACTGCTTTCTGACAGTGAAATGTTGTTATGTTCTGCTCTGTCTTTAAACCTTTTTTTATTTTTAAACTGGCTTTTCCTTACTACTTAATCATGGGTCAGAATATTCTCATGAAACGTGAGATTGTTGGCAAGAAGAACTTTTAACAAAGCTTTTCATCTTAGCTTGGCAGTTAGTTATTCTTTAGGTAACAACAGTGTGTCCTAAGTGTTACAGGTAAACATTGAGGCTACATTAGAGCTGCTAGTGTTCTATTAAGAATTCAAATATTCGGGGCACCTGGGTGGCTCAGTGGGTTAAAGCCTCTGCCTTCGGTTCAGGTCATGATCTCGGGGTCCTGGGATCGAGCCCCTCATTGGGCTCTCTGCTCAGTAGGGAGCCTGCTTCCTCCTCTCTCTCTGCCTGCCTCTCTGCCTACTTGTGATCTCTCTTTCTGTCAAATAAATAAATAAAAATCTTTTAAAAACAAAAAAAAGAATTCAAATATTGGGTGCCTGGGTGGCTCAGTGGGTTAAGCCTCTGCCTTCGATTGAGGTCATGATCTCAGAGTCCTGGGATCGAGTCCGCATCGGGCTCTCTGCTCTGCAGAGAGCCTGCTTCCCTTGCTCTCTCTCTGCCTGCTTGTGATCTCTGTGAAATAAATAAAATCTTTTAAAAATTTTTAATAAAAAAAATTCAAATATTATTCACATTAAGCAGATAGAGTGCTATTTATTCATTTGCATTCCCTCTCATGTTTTACTTTTAGGATTGTGATAAGACAATGCCAAGAAGTACACCAGGAAGGTACGCATCCTTTTATTTCTTGTTTTACTTGGAGTGGTGGGTATCACCTGATAGCATTATAGTAATATTATAATCGACCTTATAAAGTAAATATTATTGTAGTGGTGATTGTACAATCTTGTAAATTAACTAAAAATCATTGAATTATACACTTAACATGGGTGAATTCTGTGGTATATAAATTATACCTCAGTAGAAATCTTTTTAAAAGGTAAGAGCTAATGGCTGAGCAGCATATTAGAAACTTAAGAAAGTATTTCATTTATAAATGACATTCTGGATTTATAGACCTGTAACAGCATAACAAACAGTATATATTTTAAGTAAAGTTGGTTGTCAGATTTGGGTGTTTTCCTGCTGTCACTGTAAAAAAAACAAAAAACAAAAAAAACTTCTGGTCATTTATATGTTTTATCTCTTTTTAGTAACTCTGAACCTTCACACCATAATAGTGAAGGAGCTGATAACTCCAGGGATGATTCTAGCAGCCACAGTGGATCTGAAAGCAGCTCTGGATCTGACTCAGAGAGTGAAAGTAGCTCCAGTGACAGTGAGGCAAATGAGCCGTCCCAGAGTGCGTCTCCTGAGGTGAGAAGGAGGCGTGTCTTCCGTAGGCCTCCCATGCCCCCTGGTGATGGCCACTTAAGACCTATTCCAGATATAAAAGGTGAAGGGAAGGAAGGTTAAGAAATTGAACTAGGTATCTTAGAGGAAGCTTAGAAACTTAGTTATTTGAACAAACATTCAGTCTAGATTAGGAATTACTTGAGGTCATATTTCGGGTCCCTAAAATACTGGATTGGTTTAGTTTGGGCTTTCTTTTTATATCTCAGCATGGTAATTCATCTTATGTAGTTATTGTGAATAAAAGGAGTCTTATATTTTATAAGTTTACTATAGGTTGATAAAATAAGGTTAAAAATCTCTATCGGTACCTACATCATTTATTTACTTTTTGGAACGAAGTATATCCTGTGGTCATTTGCAATTTTACCTTTGAAGTTAGGTTCCTGATAGGAATCTTTAATGTATGTTTGTTTGTTTGTTTGTTTGTTTATTAAGATTTATTTATTTGTTTGTTTGTTTGACAGAGATCACAAGTAGTCAGAGAGGCAGGCAGAGAGGGGGGGGGGAAGCAAGCTCCCCACTGAGCAGAGAGCCCGACGCAGGGCTCGATCCCAGGACCCTGAGATCATGACCCAAGCGGAAGGCAGAGGCTTTAACCCACCGAGCCACCTAGGCACCACCTGTTTGTTTATTTTTAAAGATTTTATTTATTTATTTGGCAGAGAGAGACACAGCAAGAGAGGGAACACAAGCAGGGGGAGTGGGAGGGAGAGAAGCAGGCTTCCCGCCAAGCAGGGAGCCCGATGCAGGGCCTGATCCCAGGACCCTGGGATCATGACCTGAGCCAAAGGTAGATGCTTAACGACTGAGCCACCCATCTTTAATGTTTAAGGACCCTATGTAATGTCAGGCTTACCTTCTCATTCAAGTGATGAGAGCTCTGACAGTCAGTATTCAGCCCTTTGCTTTAGTTCAATCAGAACTGTGAATAGCAAATGCCTTTGGGTCTTAGACATGCTTTTTCCTCTTTTTGAGATCGTTGAGGAGGGGAAAAGCTTCATTATTGGCAAAAGCACATTTATTTCTCTGTTTTTCAGCCTGAACCACCACCAACAAACAAATGGCAACTTGATAATTGGTTGAATAAGGTGAACCCACATAAAGTGTCACCAGCTTCTTCTGTGGATAGTAACATCCCATCATCTCAAGGCTATAAAAAGGAAGGCCGAGAACAGGGCACTGGGAATAGCTACCCTGATCCAAGTGGACCTAAAGAAACGAGTTCTGCTACTCCTGGACGAGACTCCAAAACTGTACAAAAGGGATCAGAAAGTGGGCGAGGAAGGCAGAAGTCCCCTGCACAGAGTGACAGCACAACACAGAGGAGAACTGTGGGCAAAAAACAACCCAAAAAGGCAGAGAAGGCAGCTGCTGAAGAGCCCCGGGGAGGCCTGAAGATAGAAAGCGAAACCCCTGTAGACATGGCCACCAGCATGCCCTCCAGCAGACATAAAGCAGCCACCAAAGGCTCAAGGAAACCCAATATTAAAAAGGAATCCAAATCTTCCCCTCGACCTTCTGCAGAGAAAAAGAAATACAAGTCAACGAGTAAATCTTCCCAGAAATCAAGGGAAATCATAGAAACAGATACCTCATCCTCAGATTCGGATGAAAGTGAGAGCCTTCCTCCTTCCTCACAAACTCCTAAGTACCCTGAGAGTAACAGGACTCCCGTGAAACCCTCCTCAGTGGAGGAAGAAGATAGTTTTTTCCGTCAACGAATGTTCTCTCCTATGGAAGAGAAGGAACTTCTTTCACCCCTTAGTGAGCCTGATGACAGGTATCCACTTATTGTGAAGATTGACCTGAATCTCCTGACCAGAATACCAGGAAAGCCTTATAAAGAAACAGAGCCACCCAAGGGGGAAAAGAAAAATGTGCCAGAAAAGCACACAAGAGAGGCTCAGAAACAAGCCTCAGAAAAAGTTTCCAACAAAGGCAAGAGGAAACATAAGGTTTGTAAAGAGTTTTTGTTTTGTTTTTAAACATCGGAATCTGAAATGCAGTGGAAATCTCAGTAAGCCAGAAAATACCTGGTTGAGTCACAGCTAGGAGAGAAAATAGAGGTGAGCCTGAGACCCTGGGAAGGCTCCAGACCTAACAGTCTCTTGAGGACCAGTGAGCCTCTGCCTGTCTCCTTTAGTTTCTCATCCAGTAAGAAATGAGCCAGTGCTTCTGTTTAGCGTATGTGTGGGCCAGGGTGGAGGTGAGAGTAAAGCAGGGATTGCAAACTGGCCTTCACAACATTCTTAACGTTTTGATTTTATTTTATTTTTTTTTTAATTTTTTTTTGTTAAATTTATTTATTTGTCAGAGAGAGAGGGAGAGAAAGTGAGCGAGCACAGGCAGACAGAGAGGCAGGCAGAGGCAGAGGGAGAAGCAGGCTCCCTGCCGAGCAAAGAGCCCGACTTGGGACTCTATCCCAAGACGCTGGGATCACGACCTGAGCCGAAGGCAGCTGCTTAACCAACTGAGCCACCCAGGTGTCCCAGCATTTTGATTTTAAATGTCTTTAGTTGGGATATATATTTTCCAGGTTGTGACAGCCTTTAACATTCCCTTCTCTTTTATGCCCAGACCAAGTCACACATTTTAATTTTTTTTTTTTTTAATTTATTTATTTGTCAGAGAGAGAGGGAGAGAGAGAGAGCGAGCACAGGCAGACAGAGTGGCAGGCAGAGGCAGAGGGAGAAGCAGGCTCCCTGCCGAGCAAGGAGCCCGATGTGGGACTCGATCCCAGGACGCTGGGATCATGACCTGAGCCGAAGGCAGCTGCTTAACCAACTGAGCCAC